>CM076584.1:478653406-478853828 GCA_034641835.2 Pinus albicaulis
TTGGAGCTGTTTGGGGGCTATGTCCATCCATTTTTGGTGATTCAGAAGTCTATTTCTGATATTTTCAACCTTCTGAGTTGAATGGCAGAGGTTTCAGAACCAATTGAGGTCATCTTCACCTCGAAATTCTCCCTGCAAGTCTAAAGGGCCACCAAGGACAATTGGGGAAAAGTACTGTAGCAGGTTCAAATTTCACTGTTTAGTGTTTGGGAAAGAGCATGTTCAGCTAATTCCTATCTTCTGATTCTGTATTTACAGTCAGATCTGTCTTTCGAGACATTCTTATTCTTGTATTAGCCTTTGTAGCATTTTTAATACAAGAGGACAAGCCTAGTTGGAGAGGCTTGGTCCAGCAGATGTAGCCCAGAGAAGGGGGTGAACTGCTTATCATTTTGATGTCTTTATTTGCTGAAGATGATATGCTAAACAAAACTGATATAAATTGTTAAACAACAAATATACATAACTTTCATATACACATAATCACCTACTCAGCTGCAGAAAGTTATTTGTCTTATTCCGCAAGACATCAAAATTCAAGTATGTGAATGTCAAAGACTTCTAAGTGTTTACATATTATTTCCTTAGGCAGAGTCTGTAGAGGGCCAGGTAGCCTCCGGATTCATCCTTTCCTAGAAAGGTGAAACATCCGGTGAATGCCCCTACAATCCATCTCTGTATAGGAAATAGTTTGTTCTCACATTTTCAGAGGTCACTTGGAGTGTATAGCTCAATTTGAAATTATGGGAAATGGATACCTTGCACCCTCAAACAAGTACATTCCATTTTCAGATCAGATGGTATCAGAGCCAGGTTTGCTTGGCTGACATCACTAGCTTGATTATGTAGCTTGAAAGGTGTCTTAAGCAGTGTTGAAGATTGACTGCTTTATTATTCTGCAAACTACTTGTTGTTTGAGTTTGCTGAAGCTCTTTTGTTCATTTTTATAATGACAAATTTCATAAGTGAGTTCTCAAAATTGTCCTCCTTCACAAGATTCTTTGATGAAGGCTTGAAGCAAGAATTTTTCATCATGATGAATATGGTGAGAGAAATGTATGAGGATGAAAGGAAGAGCTCTAGACTTCAAGAGCAGTTGAATTCCATGAGGGAAGAGAAGCAGTTGCTTTCTGACCAATTGCATGAGTTGGAGTAAAAGTTTCCATCATTGATATGTGTCAGGATGATACACATGCTGATATCGATGTGCAGTTAAAGGAATCACCTTTGAAATGGATTGGTAAGAAATGGTTAGAATTCTTATCCAATTAAATTTGCATGTCTTTTGATTGAATGCATTTTCTTTGTTAAGGAATGCAAGTTGCAGGATGGAAAAGCTGAGTATGAGACTCACTCTATCTTAGCGAAAGTTATGTTCATTTCAGCTTTGAAAGTACATGTACATGTGATTGAGGATCTTGTACTTATGATTGTACTCAAGAGAAAGTTGAAGGATAAACTGCATGCATGAGAATGAGATGCATGAGCACAGGGATCATGATGATTTCCTTGTATTTTAAACATGTATGTGTGATTAACTTGAAGGGTTGATTACTTTGTTTTTATCCATGCATGTAATGTTATTGACTTGGAAAAAGTTAATTTGTTCTCCAAGATTGTAAACAGGAGAAATGATGAAGTGTTTCATCTTTGTAAAAGCCTTTTCATTTGGGAGGCAGTTCTTCTTCTGAAGCGAAGGTGCCTTGGATGGGCATCGTGACAGCTGGCAAGTCCACATATTCCGGGGAATATTTCAGCTCATATAGCAGCAAGTTTCATTGCTGGTTCCTGCAATTTCAGTTTTGTCTGGCGAAAGAACTTGGTCGGGATTCGACAAGTACTTGGCGTTTGCAGCAAAAAGTCGCCGTGATGACAGTTAGCAAGGCAGGACATTTTTTGGCATCTGTATACTCTTTTGGCTGACTGGAAGAGGATATTTCTGTTCCTCAAGTGCTGTACAGTTCAGTGCAGAGATTCAGTAAGCTTTTGGAGACCAAAATCCTTCTCATTTGGGAGGTGTGATCAGGAGCTCAGGACCAAGTGTCGTAAAATGGTCAAAAATGAAAGTGCTCAGAACTGGTTGGAACCTGAACGACCGGATAGTGCTCGTCTTCCTGATTCCGGCGCCGCGAACGGTTCGAAAAATGGTCTTCGTATGAAGAAGTTATTCAGCTTCAAAGTTTTCTCAATTTCCATTAAAAAAGGGCAAATTTGGCTTGTGGAAAATTTTATTAAAAAAAGAATATTCCACAGAATATTCTGGGAATATTCCGTGGAATATTCCGCAGAATATTCTGGGGAATATTCCATTGTGGCAGCCAATCAGAGGGTGCCACGTGGCTAGCCCGGAGGCCGCCACGTGGCCCCAAGGCCGAGTGGAATGGCGTTTAAAAGTTTTTTGAAGGGCGGACGGATTCGAACCCCCGACCTCGTTTATACAAACCATACGTTTTCACCACCGGGGTATTGTGTTCTACATTGAATAGTGTGCGGAATGAGTCATATTTAAAGTGTGTTGTATTTATGGCGGGGCCCGGAAGGGGGCCAGCCCCCCTTCCCACACGACCTGCCGGCCAGAACCACAGGTTAAACTCATCGGCGCGCCTACCAGCGGAACTTTGGATAACTATTACATTTGGGTTTGTTATCGTTAACGGTTGTAATGTTTTATATTTAATAACAAAACCGTTTAACATTTATTTTAAACCGACGGTTTCGCCCGTGACATATGAACGCACAATCAACATTTATTGCCAACGGTTCAACTGGCGGATTAGATTGGCGGTTCCGCCCAATTTTGGCGCCTTATCCCTATTTGGTGGGATTATCTGCAGTTGCTCCACATTTAGTGGGGGTTTTGTTGGTGAAACAGGCAGTTTACTAAAGAGGCCATAACTTTTGATGGGGGAGGCCTTTGAAGACGAATTTTTTTTTGATTTTGGGTCTCTTCGACCTTCTGAAGCCATTGGCACAGGTTTCACAGCCATCTGAGGTCGTTTGCAGGTGATTTTGCTTCGTGGAAGTTCCAGGAGCCACTAGGGCCAAATCAGAGTGGGAGCTGCATTGGGAATTGTGCAGCCAGTTAATGTGGAACGAAGGTCATTCCTGAAGTTTTACAGCATTCTGAATCCATTTCTACAGCTCGTTTTTCCTTTTGAGGAATTCTTCTCACTGTTTAGCTTCAGGGAAGCTTTCAGGGCCAAGAGGGCCATTTCAGTGTTGGAGCTGTTTGGGGGCTATGTCCATTCATTTTTGGTGATTCAGAAGTCTATTTCTGATATTTTCGACCTTCTGAGTTGAATGGCAGAGGTTTCAGAACCAATTGAGGTCATCTTCACCTCGAAATTCTCCCTGCAAGTCTAAAGGGCCACCAAGGACAATTGGGGAAAAGTACTGTAGCAGGTACAAATTTCACTGTTTAGTGTTTGGGAAAGAGCATGTTCAACTAATTCCTATCTTCTGATTCTGTATTTATAGTCAGATCTGTCTTTCGAGACATTCTTATTCTTGTATTAGCCTTTGTAGTATTTTTAATACAAGAGGACAAGCCTAGTTTGAGAGGCTTGGTCCAGCAGATGTAGCCCAGAGAAGGGGGTGAACTGCTTATCATTTTGATGTCTTTATTTGCTGAAGATGATACTGAACAAAACTGATATAAAATGTTAAACAGCAAATATACATAACTTGCATACACACATAATCACCTACTCAGCTACAGAAAGTTATTTGTCTTATTCCGCAAGACATCAAATTTCAAGTATGTGTATGTCAAAGACTTCTAAGTGTTACATATTATTTCCTTAGGCAGAGTCTGTAGAGGGCCAGGTAGCCTCCGGATTCATCCTTTCCTAGAAAGGTGAAACATCCGGTGACTGCCCCTACAGTCCATCTCTGTATAGGAAATAGTTTGTTCTCACATTTTCAGAGGTCACTTGGAGTGTATAGCTCAATTTGAAATTATGGGAAATGGATACCTTGCACCCTCAAACAAGTACATTCCATTTTCAGATCACTTCATTGCTTCACAGTGATCAAAGATATGGTGGTAGGAAGTTCTACCTCCAATATTTTGTACAACTTATTGTCCAAAGTAATAATAACAATACGAGGCCTAGACTCATACACAACATGTCACTTCCACAAGTATGTTTGGACTAATAATGCATCATAAATTTCAAGAGGATCAACATCACACATTCCTCATTTATGAAGGTATTGATGTTGTAGGGAAGGAAACAATGTTGGCTGATATGGAGATCTCGTCCATGGTGAAGCCACTCGATGGTCTACTATTGCGAGTGTGTTGTGGTCGGTAGGCCCAACTGCTTCACAACCTCTACGGAAATGAGGTACTATGCCGAAATTAGGTTCTTTTGGCTTCTGATGTCGATAATGAACTGCAGCTGAGAACCCTTCACCCACATCTGGGAGTGGAAGAGGTGCTCCCCCTCCTCTAGATCTCTCGGATCATCCTTCTAGATCTTGGTGGTGGCAATGGTGGCATTAGGATCCGCATCAATAATCTGATTCCCTTTTTCATTCCCCTTGTTAGGTTCTGACTCAGATTTGGAGCATACATCTTATTCAGAATCATTTATCTCAACCACCAATGACTACTTGGCCTGACACTCACTTGCGTTGTGAGTGGGGATGTTATGGAACTCATACCACTTTCTTGTGTTCTCCTTTATCTTCATGGTGTTGTTATTTGCCTGTGGCTTCGGTGGGTTGTATCCTGTGTTCTGCATTTTTTGGGCGCCTTTCCCTTGCTTCAGATTCACAGATCCAAAGTCTCGCTTCTTCTGTTTAATTTTTTGCTCAATCTTGGTATCATATCGGTATGCCACACCAAGTGAGGAGATGTCGAGGAAATCCATTTCCTCCTGAATGTATCTATGAAAACAACTATGGCACTTAAACACCATATGTTTCTATGGATCTTTGATACCCAACTTTGTGCTCAAGGTATGCAATAGATTCGTCAGCTCATGCACATCTTGATCCCTTTTTTGCCGCAACGTAATCCATTGTATGTAGTTGTCATCATAGCTCCCCACGGGGTAATATTATTCCTTGATGGCATATCAAAAATAATTCCAAGTGGTTTCTACTGAAAATAGTGAGGGTTCTCTCTCGTCCCTCCATTTTTTGTAAGTTTCCCACCAACCCTTGACATGAGGGGTGGCTTGAAGAGAGCGAAAGTAATATTTCCCTATTGGAAAAATCATGAACTAAAAAATATCCTTCCAATAAATTTAACCATGTATATATGATGTCTGCATCTATATGACCTTCAAATATGGAAATTTCAAAGTTGACTTGTACCTTGAAGGGAGTGGCGCCTCCAGAGTGACTACTAGACGAAGATTTTTCGCTTGTGGGCATTCGCCGAAGGATCTGGAAAAATTTGTCCATCATCGTGTTCCTTTGTTGCTTGAGGGATTCTTCGAGCAATATTTTGAAAGGGTCTACTACTCCCTCAAATTTCTTTCTTCTACTATGGGAGGTCATCGGGGTTTGCGAGGTTAGTCTTACAAAGGTTAAACTATTTTGATCCCTAAATCCTTATACCATGGCCTCGTTGGGGACATGCAAAGAAAAATAAATAAAGAGAAGATCATTGTGATATCACTGATATGAACTTAGATAGGAATGCAACATAATATAGATATAGCCATAAATACAGATATGCAGCAGAAATAATACTTCATTTCATTAATATCAAAGAATTGAAATATCTTACAAACAAAATGGAAATAAAGTAGCTCGGGCGATGGTAGCTTATCTTTGAGAAGAGATGTGGCAGATATACGTCTCTTAAATGTGTTACAATGAGGCTCGAAGGCCTATTTATTATTGAGAAATAATAGAAAAGCCTATACATCCAAAAACCTAACCCTAGGAGATGAAGCGCCAAAACTATTGGCCTCGTTTGGGTAAATTGGTACATCAACTTCCCAAGGTCGTCACTTTGGCATACAATCTTCGTTTGATGTGCACAATACCTCATTAGAAATATCTATCCAAGGAATACAACTCTCAAGTTGAAAACATCAATATAATATTCATGTTATCCCTGGTTTTCCTAAAAAACAATGTTTAGGGCCTTAAAATGGCTCTGAAAGTTCAGGACTCGAAAAACTGCCAAAAATAGTAAATTGTGTTATATTTAAGGAAACTGAAAAAAATGAAAGAAATAATGGTGGGGGTCCAAGTGGAATAGGAGGGTCGCCACCAATATCCACCTGGATCATTACCTTCAATATCCTTTTTGCATGTTGATAATAACTTGAAACACCTCCTTTTAGAACACCCTTTGGGATATAAACTAGAGGATTCCAAAATATTTGTATGGCCATTATACTAAATTTACCAATGTCCATTCACCTTTGATAAAAAAATATATAATATAACAATGGTTAATTCCAACCTCTATTTTTTTCTAATAACCATGTCCAATCTTTGAACACATATCAATTTAGCTTATATAAAAATCCCCAAATATTTAAATCCCATCCAAAAATCAATTTGTGTGAAAGGAAAAATCTATTATAGTTAGGACTCTTAATATTTTTCTAAAGCACTTAAGGAAATTATAGATTTTTGTACTTGGAATTCCATGCTTGAAGCAATGCTATATAGATAAATTAATATCTCTCAAAGTTTGCTTACTTATCTTAGTAATCCATTACTTAAAAAAAGAACATTATCTACAAACAAAAGATGAGATAGTAAAATGTAACTCTCCATATTTACTCCTAATAAAGATCCAACCCTTATATATTCTAGTATTTCCCTACTAAGGTGTAACACCCCACCCCACATTTACCTACTTTAACAAGCTCTTTAAGGTAAACATGAGCTAAGAGTTACTATGACATTACCCAACCTTCAAGTTTCAATTATGGAAGTGGGGTCTACAAATAGTAAACTTAATTATACCTATCAGGGAACACCAGATCAACCAAATGTTAGCCAACAACCTCTAGTGATCAACCATGAGCTCGAACTTCTTTTTACTAGACTCTGCATCCCAGCCGCATCCATGCCAAGTTGTGCATATGGATACAAAGCTACAACAACACACACATGGCTTCCTCCATGCGGTTGCAGTCAAAATATTCATGTTTGGAGGGTGCACCTAGAAACCTTGAACCATTTAGGATCAGTTCCAGACCAACTTCCCAGATTTGCCCAGAATCCTTTAGAATGATCTCAATGACCTAAAGGAGCCATTACTTACTATTCTTGACTCAATCCTCGCTCAAAATTAATAAGTACATGGAAATCATTTAGACAAATACTTTGCGGTCAAGGTACTACCTGTAGGCCATAAATGCATAGTTTCATCAAAGAATCACCAAGAAGGTTTGTTCCCTCTCTTACTAGCTGCAACAACATAAATTAGCCTATGAATTCATGTCAATAAACCAGTAAACCAATAACTCATTAAACCATGGAATGGATCCATAACAAGATCACATCATAAAATCGGAAACATAAGCATCCACATAACCAACATTTAACTAGAATAGAACCATAAAAAAATAATCATAAAATCATACACAAAAATTATAACTTGTGCTCATTATTCTCAATAGTAATCAACACACAAATTCATATGCAAATGCCAACCAAGTTAGGGACTTTCACATACCACCCGACCATAGATTGGGCTGAACCAAAACTCCCTTATATCCAATCACCCATGTTCCATATTCCAAGCATGAATGTGGGATCTCATGGGATAAAATGAAATAGAAACAACCAAGGCTTCTAGAGGCTAAACCACCTCAACCCTCAACCAAAATGATTTCACCTAAAATGGTCGAGAAATCACCAAGCCAACACAATCTTGGATGCCTCATAATTTCTTCCCCATACCCAGAGGAATTTTCTTGTCTCCACCCACATGTCAAGGGCTTCCCGGAGAAAACCATCTCCGCCCCCAACTATTGGGATTTTCCTAAGACCAACTCACCTAGATCCAAAATCTTATGGCAATCCAAAACTCAAACAAAAATGAATCCCATCACACCATGGATATCAAGGAAATCATTAGGGGAATTTCTAGGTCTATAATGGGCCTCCTAAGAAAAATGTACAACCAAAATAAATGTTATAACAACCAATAGGATTCAAGATGATGATATCAACCATGGGGGATAATTCATCATTTTTGGAGTAAAAAGGTAAAACGATTAAAAAATATAAAATAATAAAACTACTTTTTCAACTAATATTTTCAACTTATATCCTTAATGTTTTACTAAAATTGCGAGTAGGATTACTCGTTGGATGCAAAATTTAATTCCTCATCCAAGAAGTACCCATGTTGCATACTTTCGATGGACCCTGCTACACGAAAAATGAGAAATACATGAAAAAACGTGATTGCAATCACGGTTTTCATGTATTTCTCATTTTTCGTGTAGCACAGTCCATAGAAATAATTGAGCATGGGTACTCCTTGGATGATGAATCAAATTTTGCATAAAACAAGTGATTCCACTCGAAATTTGAGTAAACCCATAAGGATATAAGTTGAAAATACGAGTTGACAAATAGTTTTTTCTTTTTCCCCTCTAAAATTTGATGATGTAATCTAATCTTATTTTATTATTTCCACTATTATTTTATAATTCCCTTAGGAGACCCATTTTAGACCTCAAAATTCCCCTAATGGGAAAGGCAAGTTTGAAACCACTGTCAATCACAAATCCCATGTCAATGACAACAAATGAACCAAACAACTAACTGCATGTACCGTGCATTCAAATTTTATTAAGGAAAGCACACACACAAAATTTTACCTGCAAGGTCTTCCCACTGTAGCTATTGTTCCCATATTTTCCTTGCCCCTCCTTAATTTCCTTTTCTTGTCCTTTCCTTTCCTTTTCTTGCTTGCTTGCTCTCCTCTTGGAGCTCTTTCTCTCTCTCTCTGAAATTGATCCAAACTAAAACTGAAAAAAAAGTTGTGAACTATTTCTCTGATGCCTTTTTATAATTGATGTCTAGTCTCATCCTTTCCTTTTTTCTTTTTCTTTAATTTTACTCTAATTTCTCTCTAATTTCCTTAACATGCATATTTTTGTCTCTTCATCTTCCTTTTCTCCTATTTTCCTTTATTCCTTTAATTAATTTCCATTTATTGCATTATGTCTTTGCCAATGCCATTTCCAATTTCCATAGCCATTAATAAAACATAAGTGATGCCCACTATAATGTTTCCCCCTTTATTAATCTTGGAATACATGTCCCATGACCTTGGTCTTATTTTTTCCTTTAATGTCCTTTATTGCATGAAATATTTAACGTGGGGAGGTTACAACACCCCCCCAACCTTGCAGGAACAACGTCCTTAGTGTTCTATGACACTTATGACCAGCAAACCATTGAAAACAAAACATAGTGCTTATTGAAGCTTTATAGCACAGCCCATTGTAGTGTTTACAATGACATCCTGCTGAAGAGAAAAACAAACATACTGCTTATTGGAGATTTGTAACACAACTCGTTGCGTGAATTACAATAACAACTATATATATATATATATATATATATATATATATATATATATATATATATATATATATATATATATATATATATATATATATATATATATATATTCCCATGAAAATCACAATTTTATTCATAATGAACACAATTAGATATTGTAGATGGTAAAAATCATATGTGTAAAAACATCAAATCCTGGTATCCAAGATCAACAACAACTCATCAGATAGTTAACACAAGTCTACTCTTTTCTACCTTTCATTTTTTCCACTTTCCGCCAACCACTAGAGTTGGGAGTGGAAGATACAATAGTCATTTGAGTCTCTTTTACATTTACAGGGATTTCTTTATCAGAATTTAAACTTTTTGATGAATGAATTTGTTTGGTACCATTGACTTTTTTTTCAGATGGGATTTTCTCAATATGTTGTGGCTAAACGGAAAGAATTGGAACTTGTGAATAATTATGATCGAAATCGCTCTTCTGCATGGTTTCTTGGGATTTCTAGTCATTATTGTTTGAGGTGTTTTCTAGGATTTCTAAATCCTCTGCTTCGACTTCCTAGGATTCTAAAAACTGCCAACCTTTGGCTTTGGAGCTTGTCACATTTTCCTTTAGGGTATTTTTTTGCTTGAGGACACGCATTTTGAAGATGGTTGATTTGTAAATATATACGACAATGAAAAGTCGTATTATCATAATCAAGAGGCTAGGACCACTGCATATTATTTTGAATTAGGGTAATGTTATAAGGTAAACCTTTACTAAGGTATACCTATACACAAATTCTGGAAAAAGAAAAAATGCCTTTTGGGACTCTATATACATCCACATTTAGGAACTTACCCAAAGAATTCCCTACTCCTTATAATACTTCGTGATGCCAAAAATGCAGGGGTATGTTATGCAATTTGACTCACATTGGAATTTTGGAGACCACCATGGTATTTGCATCAAATCCTGGAAACCAAGGTATCATGAATAGACCCACATTGACCCAAAACCATGGACCCTCGTTTAATACATAATCTAGATATTTTATTGTGTCAAAATTTACAATTAACAAACATCTAGAACATAGGTGAATATCATAGTTTTCTTTCCAAGTAGAGAAAATTCATTGATGTAAATTCTTCAATTTGGGCCAAAATCCATTGAATCTGCATAAAACTTCTCTTACATGGAAATTGGAGTATATTTCATTTACCTCGGGCAAGTTGATTGTCAATGCCGACATCTGGTTCATTTGATTCACAATATAGGGACCAAGAAGATTGGGGGATTGTTCTACATTATTTTGAGGATCCATCTTCCCTTTAACTGCATCCTTGAAGGAAACTGGGCCTTTGGAACTAGATCCAGGACAACCTCCAAGAAGTCTCATGTTCAAGATGATGGTTGAATCAAGTACAATGCCATAGTCCTAGAAATTGTAGTCCTATTGAAATGATTTCCCTGTATAAATCAAATTTTGGAGTCTTGTTAGAATACCCAACTATTCTTGAATCTTTTTCTTAATAGATTATATCTGATCCCAGATCCAGACCCTCATACACATTGATTTAACTCTCAACATTTTAATAAAAAATTGGATTGGAACCTCTTCAAGAAGATCTGAGGATTGACATCCCAGATCCATCCATATGTTGGTCTCGATTGGTAGATTCGAGGGTAAATTACGATCCTAATAGAGTTTTATTGAATACTGGTAGAAGATGGAGTTGAGAGCCTCCCTGACATCGAATTCTCCAAAACTCCAATCCACGCAATTCCCCAAATCCAACAGATCCTACCAAAATCCAAGAGTTATTTATTCATTGACATCCACAGAATCAGTAACTAGAAGATAGTACGAGGTTTGTGACCATAATTTCTCATAGATCACATTACTTTGACTGCAATTAGGGCCCAAATGCGGCCAAATAATTGTTCTTTGATGTTTCGAAACTCATTGATCGGTCTCAACATGCCAAGTAAAGTAGTGAATGATGTTGCTTATCGATTCTCTGTTTGCAGTTTCACGCTCTTCCTCATATTTCTAGCGAATCCACTGAATCACGACCCCATGCCCTATGTCGACATCAGGTGCCACCACTACTTCATTATGTTTGACCAGTGACTGCTTCAACACTTCATATTCAACAGTAATAGCCATCACTGGCTTAGCCTTTGGCATTTTCTACTCTGACTTATCACCTCCACCTTTCTCCTTCTTCGAAGTAGGGTTTGTTGTGGCGAGCTTCTTGGTGAGGCGAGAATCCATGGTGAGAGAATTATTTTTCATTTATATATGCACACACACACACACACACACACACACACACATATACACACACCAAAAACTCATTTTATTAACTAGCGAATAAAGAAGGATATAACTCCCACATATGATCAGCCATCTCCCATGTAGATTTATTGAGCCCAAAGGGCTTCCAATATGCTTTAACTTGCTTTATTTCATGGTTCCATAGCATGAGTTGTTTTGTTTTAGGATGCATTATGGCTCTTTATAGAACTCTCCCTCTAGTTCCACCTGTAATACATACCAATCAATCACATGATCAACATCCTTCACATATCTCTTAAGTAATGAAACATGCAAAAAATCATGTAATTTCATTGATGTAGGTAGTGCAAGTCTATAGGTCAATGGTCCAATCCTCTCAAGGATCTCAAAATACCCGCAATATCGTGGTGCCAGCTTGTCACATGACCCAATCCTCAAGGAGCTCCTCTTGGGATTTATATGAAAATACACATGCTCCCCAACCTAAAAATCCTTGAATGATCTATGTTGATCTGCATAACTCTTATGCATGTCCTGTGCTGCCTTTAAATTCGTTTTGATAACCTACATTTCCTACTGCATTTATGCCAACATATCTGGTTCAATCAACACCCTGTTCACCAGATCACTCTAGCTAATAGGAGTATTACAACTTTGCCCATAGAGAGCCTTAAATGGACTCATCTTCAAGGATTCCTAATACCCATTTTTATAAGAAAAACCTACCAGTGGAAGATACTCATCCCACTTCCTCTACTAATGCATGACATAATTCCTCAACATCTCCTCAAGAACCCTATTAACCCTCTCTATCTATCCATTTTTCTGTGTATGATAAGTTGTATTGAAGCATAACTGTATCCCCAATCCTGTAAACAACTCCTTCCAAAACTTAGAAATGAACTTCACATCTATGTCTAGTATAATCTACTTGGGAACTCCATGTAACCACATTATCTCCCTTATGAAGATCTGAGCTTCCTCATTGGAAAAATTAGTAGAATTCACTACAATGAATTGAGTTACCTTGCTCAACCCATCAACCACAACCATGATGGAATCATGTTTCCTTGATGTCTTAGGAAATAATGTAATGAAGTCCATGGAAATAACCTCCCATTTCCATTCTAAGATCAAAATAGGCTACAAAAAACCACCTGGATGCTTACACTCAACTTTTACCTATTGACAATCCAAACAATTTGCAACAAACTCAACCACCTCTTTCTTCAAATTCGGCCAATAATAGAACTTATTAACAACTGTCAAGGTCTTATGGAATCTTGGGTGGCTGGAATATGGCTTGACATAAAACTCTCTCAAAATAAGCTTATTCAACTCGTTGTTATTTGACACATAAATCTTGCTCCTGAATCTGACCAAGCCATCTGCTATGAGGTGATACTCGTCATCCCTATCACCTTCACCCTGTTGTTGCAATCTATGCTTCAATTGTTGATACCTCTCATCATGTTTCCCTGCATATAAGATCCACTCTTGCAAATATGTCCCATAAGAGCTCACATTTGAAATATGATTCACTTGCACTCTCCTACTAAGAGCATCCACAACTTGGTTATCCTTGCCCTTAATGTACTTGATCTAAAAATAAAACTCGGTGAGAGTAGCCAACCATATTTCTCGTCTTTCATTCAGATTGGGTTGGCCAAACAAGTATATCGGCCCATTATGACCAATCATAAAAAAAAACCTCCTACCAAGGAGATAATTCCTCCACATATTCAACACATGAATGATATATTCCAACTCAAGATCGTGAGTCACATAGTTCAACTCGTGCTCATTCATCTTCCTTAATTAATATTAAGCCACCTACCCTTCCTGCATTAAGAATCCTCCAAGTCCTTCCTTAAAATCATTTGTACAAACCAGAAACTCCTTATCAGGATCTTTTATATTCAAGACTGGAGAATTTGTAAGAAAATGATTCAACTGCTCAAAACTAGTTGCACACTCCTCAATCCATTCAAACTTCTTTCCTTTCCTCTACAAAGATGTGATAGGATAACCAATATTAGATAATTTCTTGATGAACTGCCTGTAATAACCTACTAGTCCCATGAATGATCTAGCCTCACCCAACTGTGAACTATTCTCTTGGTTCCTGTAGCCAACTACACCAACCAAGATTCTGCATGCACTTATTTATTCAAATGACACCAATCCACCAGGTCAGAACTAACATATCTATAATTATATTGAGGATCAATCAAAATGGAAGCAACTCTATCAAAAATCTTACCTTCTATCTCAATAATAGATGCCTAATGGTTTGTTTGCCTATTATCAAGTGTTACATAGATCCAAGGAATGCTTTGGCCAACATCCCTAACTGTCTATGCTTATTGAACACTATATATCTTTGTCCTGCCATCCTGGTGCAATGGAAAATCCTTCTTGCAATGGTATTTACCAAAAATCCAACACTTCAACGGTTCCCTGCCATTGCCTTTATTTTGCTGCTCTCCAGGATGAGACCCATGTCCTCTCTTAGTATTAAACCTCTTATGAGGGGCTTCATTTTATTTCTCACCTGCATCCTGAGATCTTCCTCACCTCTTAGGCTATTTTCCTTTCCTCTTCTCATTACCTTTCTAGTCACGCTTGAACTTAGGCTTTCGCTTTGACTTCTCATAACAATTCTTTAATTTTTGGATAAATTCCTCCAATTACAAAGGCTCATAAAACTCAATCCAGTCTTTAAATAACAACAATAATCCAATGAAGAACCTTTAAATATTTTATTTCTCAGCCATAATATAGGGAACATACCTCAAAAATTTTAGAAATTTGGTTGTATACTCCTCATCTGTCATGGAACCCATCCCGAACTCATTAAAATCCTTGGCCTTTAAATCATAATATCTCTTAGATAGGTACTTATTCCTGAAGAGTTTCTCAAACTCACCCCAAGTCAATTTCTCCTCACTAATTCCTTTTACATTCTTGATATTTTCCCACTAGATAATTTCTTTTCTTTTAGGACTGAAGGGGCTATCTTGGCTTTCATGTTCTCTGAGTAGTCATTTAGTCTAAATAATTTCATCCCAAGCATACATGCTTCTACATCTTCTGACTTCTTCAACTCACCATCAAAAGTAGGAGGCTTGGTTTTCTTGAATTCCTCTGGAAAATACTCACTCCTCCTATGATGTTGGCGGTAATGGAAATGATTTATTTTGGAAGAAGAGATAGTGTAAAACCCACACATATCGGTCCTCTTATCAGGTGTATCAAAAAATATCTCACTCCTCATTGTATCATCCCTATCCAACTTTTTCCCTTTCCGAGACCTACTACCATCTGCCCCATTAGTCTTCTCCTCCTTCCTATCTCCATGATTGATCCCCATTTGTCCCTGATTTTGTAAGTATGAAAGGCTTCGAAGAATCACTACATTGACTTTGACTTGCTTTTATTGGTCCTTGAAAAGCCTTTATTGTGCCTCAATCAACATGTTTTTATTTTATTTACAACTTCCAATATCTTCCCTCAAAATCCTCAATGTACCTACTAAATCAGGAGAATATTCCTCTCCTTGCTGCTCAGCTGAATTTTCCCATTCCATTTAATTCACTTCAGGATTGTACGGGGAGTCATGTGAACTGTAATCCACCATTATGTTCTTCAACTTGGATCTTATATTTCCTACAAGCATACCATGTTAGATAAACCAAATAGAAGGCATAATTAAAATCATACCTTAATGTATCTCGAGGGAGGATTTTACATTTGCACAAGTTAGTCCCGATTAGCATGATATATATATATATATATATATATATATATAATAGTAAAATCATATCAATATTATGATTCATGCATGACAATAATACAAAACTGAGAAAATAACCACATGCATGGTAACCATAACTATTTTCATGTACCCCTAGGTCCAATACTGTAAACCTTGCTTTGGTACCACTCTATAACACTGGTACCTGAGAAAGGTTTACAAGGAATGAAACTGCTTTGATACCACCCTGTAACACCCCGCCCCACATTTACATGCTTTTGCAAGCTCTCAAGGGTAAACACAAGCTGAGAGTTACTATGACATGACCCAACTTTCAAGTTCCATTTATGGAAGTGCGGTCTACAAACCGTAAACTTACTTACACCTCTCAGGAACACCAAATCACCCAGGTGTTAGCCTAAAACCTCTGGTGATCAGACCCTGAGTTTTAACTTCTTTTTACCAGACTCTACCTCCCAACCGCACACATGTCAAGCTATGCATGTGGCTAGAAATATCCAACCACATGTACAAGCCTTCTTCCATGCGATTGCAGTCAAAATTTCCCTGTTCAGAGGGTGCGACTAGAAACCTTGAACCATATTTTTAGGATCAGTCATTACTCACTGTTCTTGACTCAATCCTTGCTCAAATTTAATAAGTAAATGGAAATAATTTAGACAAAAAATTTGCAGTCAAGGCACCTGTAGGCCATAAATGCATAGTTTCATCAAAGAATCACCAAGAATGCTTGTTTCCCTCTCTTACTAGCTGCAATAACATACATTAGCCTATTCATTCATGTAAACTAACTAAGAACTCATTAAACCATGGAATGGATCCATAACAGGAGAACATCATAAAATAGTAAACATAAGCATGCATATAACCAACATTTAACCATAATCGAACCATGACAAACCAGTCATAAAACCATACATAAAAAATAGAACTTATGCTCATTATTATTAATAGGAACCAATGCAAAAATACATATGAAAATGCCAACCAAGTTAGGGAATTCCACGTACCACTCGACCATAGATTGGGTTGAACCAAATATCTCTTTAAGTCAGTCACCCCCATTCCATATTCCAAGAATGAATGTGGGATCTCATGGGATAAACCAAAACAAAACCAACTAGGGCTTCCAGAGGCTAAACCACCTCAACGCTCAACCATAGTGATTTCACCTAAGCTGATCCATAAATCACCAAACCAACACAAGCTTGGATATCTCAAAATTTCTTCACCATACCCAGAGGAATTTTCCTGTCTCTACCCACATGTCAAGGGATTCCTAGAGAAAAACATCTCCACCCCCAACCCTTGGTATTTGCCTGAGACCACCTCACTCGGATCCAAAATATTATTTTTTTAGCTAGATTTTATTTCTCTTAATTATCAGTTATGCTTCTATCCAATCCAATTTCTTCTTCTTAATATTTTTGAATCCCCTTAACCATAATTTTTCCTCTTTAGTGAAAATCCCACCCACATTTTTCTTAGAACATTTTGCTATCTTTCTTTTAACTTATTTTAAGTTCTTGTCCAAATTCTTAAATTTATTAGAACCACTTATCAACACTTCCACGTTCACTTTCTTAAATGTTGCTAGAAATTGATAGGTTATTGAGTCCTTGGAGATCTCATCAAATCTATCCCACTCTTTTTTAACCAATTTTAGACACTCCTCATCCTTTATCCACATTTGATTAAATTTAAATGGGCTTTCTAGCATCAAGTCTTGATTCTTCATTTAAACTAGAATGGGAATATGGCCTAAGAAATGATTCAAATCTATGAAGGGTATGAAATGAAATAAAAATTTAAAAACAAAACACAAGATACAATGAAACTCGACTTCAACTAATAAATGGAAAATGCTGAAAGTGTATCCATGCAGAATGAAAAGAAAACTAGTTCGAACAATGGTAGCTTATCTTTGAGAAGAGATGTGATGGATACACCCTTCTAGAATTTGTTAAAATTTAGCTATGAGGCCTTTTTATTATGAAGAATCAATGAGAAACCCTAAACATCCAAAAATATAACCCTAAGAGATGAAGTGCCAAAGACTCATGGGCCCCAATGGGGTAAGTTGGAACATCAACTTCTTGGGGTTGTAAATTTGGCATATGATCTCTGTTTAGTACACACGATAGTGTGTTGGAAAGTTCAATATAAGGAGTACACTTTCAACTATAAATGGGAGTATAAAAATTACGTCAAACCATTTCCGCAAAAAAATGTCATTTAAGGCCTCAAAATGACTCCAGAAGTTCAGGACCTCAAAAATACCAAAAATAGAAAACTGCCAAAATAGGAGAATTGTGTTGTTAGCCAATGGAATAGGTGGGTGGAAATTAATATCCACCTAAATCAAGTAATCTTTAGCCTCCATATAAACCTATCTAACTCCATCATCCCCAAAGCTTCCTTCCTATATTTGGGGGTAATATTTTTTTTTTGGTTTTTCATTTTCACTTGAGAACTAGACAATGTGACACTAGTCTACACATGGATATTTTTCCAACAATGTAATAATCACATCAATTAGATTTCATATACAAAATTTACACCTCCTCAAAATTTAACCTACTATGCTTTACCACAATTGAACGATTGGATGCCACATCAATCCTTATTACTCATGCATGTGGGGATAGCCATGAGAAGACTATGAATAAGACTCTAGAAGGGTCAAATTTGTAAGTCTAGTTGAGGGTTGAAGGAGTTAAACGTGACCCCTTGTTGGCTATTAGGGTATGTTATAAATGGGCCACTAGGAGGAAAAAGGGTTATAACATGGTTGAAAAGTATGTTCATAATAATCCTAATTTGGTAAAGGATATATTCTTGATGCTAGAAGAAGAGGTCACAAATATTATATGTAATATGAGCCTCATAGTGTCTTTAGAAAATAAGTTTGGAACCAAAGAATATGTAGGTTCCAACTCAAACGTTGAATTAGAGGAAAAATGTAGGGATCATGAAGACCTAGAAAAGGAGTCAAGGAAATAACTTGAGATAGAGTAGTTGGGTTTGAGTGCCATCACACATTCATAGTCCTTATTCATGGTGGAAGCAAAGGTTGGCATAAAGTTGCACAAAGTGAGATCAATGCCTTCAATTTGAATCACTAATTGCAACAACTAGAAGTATATTTTTTTGTTCACCACATAGATGAGAAATTGAAAATATCATTTGCTACATTGAATTTAGAGGGCTATTCCCTAACCTAGTGGTAAATCCATATGAAGACACTTAGGCTGGAGGGTGCTCCTATGGTAACTAAATGGTAGGACTTTAAACCATCTTAAAGTCCCAATTCTACTCTATCAAGTGTGTAGAGGACCAATGGATCTTGGCATTATGTCAGGAAGAGGAAGGGATAACATTGTATAGGAGTACATCACCAAAATAGGGAAGTTGGCCATCATGTTGGGTATCTATCCCAAGAGCCTAGATGTGCTCCTTAAGTATCTAGGGGATCTACGCAACCATCTACGAAAACAAGTGATGTTGTTCAAGCCAAGAACAATAAATGGGGCTTGTGTATAGGCATAATACTTATAAAACATGGGCCAAAAGAAAGGGAAATCATGTGGTTTGAAATAGAAAAAGCACTAGGAAGTTTCCAAGGAAGGGAAGAAGAAGTGGAAAGGGGAAAAGGACAAGAATCCTAGCAAGGATCGTAGCAATCATTGCAATCACTACAAGAGATGTGCCAAAATTACATTTAGATCTAAACTCAAAGAACCAAAAGAAGGACAAAAAGAAAAATAATATTATTGCTACAAATTTGAGAAATTAGATGGAAAGTACCTTTGACATGGATGAGAATATTTTTGATACCTCAGAGTAGAAGGAAGTGCATTTGAGTGGCTTTCATCATCAAGAAAAGAAGGAGATGACCAAGCTCTTCTAAATTAAGATATGGTTTAAGAATACCAAGATTGATGCCTTATTCAACTTAGATTCATAAGCTAATATCATAGTAGTAGATCTAGTCAAAGAACTTGGACTGCAAGTGCAAGATCATCCTAGCACATATTCTTTTAGGTTGGTGCATATGGATTTGGAAATGAAGGTAACAAAACGATGTAGGATAAAATTTTCTATCAATGGTGATTTATTGATGAAGTAGAATTGGATGTAGTTCCAGTTGATGTATGTGGATTTGTGTTTGGGGGTCTCCACATGTATATGTGAGATGAAATTTTCATGCGAAGAACCAAACAATACCACCTCATGAAATATGGGAAATAATTCACCATCAATGTGCACAAATTAAAGTCCAAGATTTCATTGGTAAGTTCCGACCAAGCCAAGACATTAATAAATTCTAACAAGAAACATGTTTCAGTATTTTTAAGAGAAAAGTATAGTGAGGAGACAATAAATGCAAAGGAATCCTTGGATTTGTGTACCATAGAATTAAAAACAACTAGAATGGTTGTTACATGCATATAGGGGAGTGTTCGAGGAGCCTAAAAGGCTACCACCCAAGAGGGAAGTGGAGCATGAAATCAAATTATTGCTAGACTCTCCATTTCTAAACATTGGGTTGCATAGATAGTCTGTTATGAAAATAAGTGAAATGAAGAAGCAGCCACAACAATAGTTGAAGTAGGGTGTTATTTGACCAAGTACCTCACCTTATGGGTTACCCATCATAATTGTGCCAGAATAAGGACGATATTGGGAAATTTTTCATTAATTACAAAGTGTTAAAAAGGATTAGGATTAAGAATAGGTACCCCTTACTTAGGCTTGATGACATGACACTAAGATGGAATGAAAATTTAGGTATCACCAAGTTCAAGTCAAAGAAGAAGAAACCTCAAAGACCATATTCAAAACTACACAAGGTTTGTGTGAGTGGTTAGTCATGCCATTTTACCTATGCAATGCACTAGCTATGTTCATAATATTAATGAATGATGTATTATAACCTTATCTAAATTCATTTATTATTTTTTATTTGGATGATATATTGGTTTATATTGCTACATGGGAGGAGCACATGTCACAGTTGATATGAGTGCTAGAGACTTTGAAGAAGCACCAACTATTGAAAAATCTCAAGAAAGTGAGTTTGCACAACAATCACTATTGTATTTAGACTATGATTGGTGGAGGGGAGCCTAAGATAGATCCTATAAAGGTAGAGACCATCATGAAGTGGTTGGTGCCTACAAATTTTTCTAAAATTAGGAGTTTCATTAGAGTATCATAGTATCTAAATAAATTCATAGCTTCATTTTTGTATTAGTTACACCACTCCACAATGATGAGTGGAAAGATTTTCTAGTGGGATAAGGGTCAAAAGAAAGAATTCGAAGATTTAAAAAAGAAAACCATCCAAGCACCAGTTCTTGAGTTACCAAACTTGGAACAACCATTTTAAGTGGAGATAAATATGAGTGGGTATGACAAGAGAGTAGTCTTGATGCAACAATGAAGGCCTATATGTTACCACTTCAAACTATTTAATGGGGAAGTTCTCAACTACCTTACCCATGACAAGGGGCTCTATGTCCTAGTATAAGATGTCAAAAAGTGGAAACACTACTTAATTGGAAATAAGACCATCTTCCACACAAATAATTAGTCAATATAGTACCTACAGGCCCGAAGTAAGCTACAACGGTCTAGACACTATAATTGGATGGGGTTATTACAACAATTTAATTTAGTCAGTAAGAATAAGAAGGGAAACACAAACAAGTTGGATGACATGCTTTTAAAGACACCCTCCTAAAAAATTACAACTTTGGTAACTATGATGCACATGGAGACATTCACCCATGATGCATATATAGAAGATGAGGGCTTTAAGAAGGTATTTTAATGATTACTGAGTTAGATTCATGTGGATGATGGTGACAACACAATTAACTATAATCTTCATAATGGATAATATACAAACTGGACAAACCTTTTGTTCCTAAAGGTGAGTATTGAAAAGTCAACAAGAAATGTGTGTCTAATTTAATTTTCCCTTAATTAAATTGGACAATAAAATGTAATCTTATCCCATAATCACTTGTAATAGTTAACTGAGTGTGATAAACTCAGTTAGCTCATGAATTTTGAGTTGAGGGTGGTTGGTGAGGCATACAGAGTGACTCTATTAGTTATGGAGTTCAAATTTTAGTTAGTGCATTACTTTAATGCATGAGAAATTAATTAACTCAATTTATTGAGTTAAAGTCAGTTGAACTAGTAGTAACTGTTTGTTGCACTAGTGAGAGATCAAGTGAATTAAATCATATTAAATTCACATGCAGTGATCTACCATGAAACTGATGATTTACTATTAATAGCTGCATGCATGTCAGTTCCAGTGGAGACCCAGTTGAGACAATGGTTAAAGGGATGTTAACTATCAGTTGTATCATTAGTAGGTTGCCCTCATGAAGCAAGACATCCATTGGATTTCCCTTGAGCATTGCGCAGTTTTGGAAGGCTGAAATTCCTAAATAATATGGATTGCATTCCACATGAATTGTGCAAGCAAAGCAGGCTGATTAGAGGCAGGAAATTGGCTAATTTTTGGTCAATTTTGTCCGAGTCAGTGTGAGAAAGTTGTGAGAGTGCAAGAGACTCTTGTGAGAAGAGTGCATTGTAATTGTTTCATGATTCCATGGTGAATATACAATAGAAGATAGAGGGGTTTTGAGTAGCAATCTTTCCCTCGGAAAATATCTATTTTGTAGTTTGATTTGCTTCTTTATTTACTTCTTGTGATTGGTGATCATGTTTATTTTCTGCAATTGATTTGTAGAAGGATTCAATATCTTTCTTTAGTACATTGCTTGATAAGATTGGATCTATTGATATACATATGTTTGTATAATTTCTTCATGGTATCAGAGCACAAGAAATCACTATAGTAAATAAGAAATTGAGTTTGTGACTGAATAGAATTCGAATTTGGAAAAGTATTTGGTGCGATAGGCAGATCAGGATCGAAATGGATTTCAATGGCTTGAGATTGGAGTATGCACTCGAGGGCAATTCCAATTATATTGCATGGAAAGACAGGATGGAGGCAATTATGGAGGACAATGGGTTGAAATAATTCATTGATAATGAAATTCCCAAACCCGCTACAGCAGATGCTGAAAATCTTGATGCATGGAAAAATAAGGTTGAAAAGGCGAGGAGGATATTATTGGAGGGAGTACGAGATTACACTGTCTCAAGTCTCCATGTAAAAGCAAATACAGATTCAATATGGAAGGCTTTGACATATCTGTTTTAGAGCAGTAGTGATCATAGAAAATTGGCACTAAAGGACAAGCTCAAGAAAATCAAAATGGAGAAAGGCGACACTCTTTCGAAATATTTAACAAAGTTTGTCCAATTTCAGGATGAGCTTGGGAGTGTCGGAATTACTATTCTGGATGATGACTTGGTGAGCTTAGCTCTTCTAGGCCTTCCTAAGAGTTGTCATAGTTATTAGGACTTTGTCAATGGGAGGGAGAAGCTTCCAGATTGGGAACGACTTTAGTTGGATTTGGTGCAAGAAGAATTCAGGAGGAATACCAGGGATGGATCTTCATCTAAGACAAATGATGAAGAAAATTGCACTTTGGCTGCTAAGGCAAAGAAGGGGAAAGGAAATAAATCCTATTCCAAATCTGAGTCTGGAAAAGAAGGCAAGAAGCGTGACATGTCCAAAGTGAAGTGATTTCACTATCACGAGCATGGACATTATGCCACTAATTGTCCACAAAATAAGAAGAACAAGAAGGCTTCGGGATCTGCATCTGGTGAGGCTTTGGCCTCACAATTTTAGTTGGACCTCTATCTCATTGCATGCATGGTGTCAAGTGCGATGGGATCAGTGTGGTACTTGAATAGTGGTGCATCTTTCCACATGATGAGAGACAAAGAAATTTTCAGTATCTTGGAGGAGAAGGACCTCTAGATGCATATCAAAATGGGTGATGACGGGCGGTATAGCGCTACCGGGATTGGTACAGTTACTTTCCAGAGACAGTCGAATAAACCATTCTTATTAAAAGATGTAATGCATGTACCAGGCTTGAAAAATAATTTAGTTTCATTTGCAATGTTGGAGGATAGAGGCTATGATGTGGTTTTCAGTGAAAGGAAAGCTTTTCTTCGACAAAAAGCCACAGTAAAAGCCAATAATATTGGGATTCATGTGAAGAATCTATATAAACTTCATGTAGATGGTTGCGCAACATTGATGGGTAAGGCAGAAAAATGGTGAGTTGGGATGAGGGTGAGTTATGGCATAGGATATTGGTCCATCTACACCACAAAGCCTTGAAGGTCATGTAACATATTTCTACGGGTCTTCCCAAGGGCACCCTTGCGCAGATAGACACATGCAAGGGATGTGTTGTGGGGAAGTATACAAAGGCCAATTTTCACAAGAAGGAGAACTGAGCTTCAGAAATACTTGAGAGAGTTCAATCACACATGTGTGGACCATTCTCTACAGATTCGACAACAAAGCAAAAGTATTATGTGATCTTTGTTGATGACTTTTCTAGAAAGAGTTGGATCTACTTCATGCAAAAGAGATATCAGACGTTCTCAAAATTTTGTGAGTTCAAAGCACTGGTGGAGAAAGACATGGGGAAGCATGTGAAGGCTCTTAGGAGCGAAAATGGTGGTGAGTACATCTCCAATAAATTCAAGAACTTCTGTAGCAAATAAGTAATTCAAAGAGAGTTGATTGCACCTCATAACCCAAAACAGAATGGGGTCGCAGAAAGAAATAATAGAACAATTGTGGGTGTGTCACGAGCGATGTTGCATGATTAGAGCCTACTGTTGCATCTGTGGACGGAGGCATGAAACACTGCAGTATTTGTGCAAAATTGTAGTCCTCATCAGATACTTGGCATGAGTACACCAAAGGAGGCTTTTTCTGGTAAGAAACCTGATGTTTCATATTTTAAAATTTGTTGGATTTTTTCTGGTAAGAAACCAACAACTGAGATTGGGATATTTGTGAGGTACACTAATAATCCCCATAACTATTGGGTGTATTTTCCAAACAACAGGATGACTGTTGTGAGACGATATAAAATTTGATGAGGAGAAAGCCATACGATTGTCCCTTGACAGGGAGCTAGTTTTGCATGTGGATGAGGAACTCTTGGTTCCAAAGAATGAACCTCAAGATGTGGAGTAGCCACATGTGGAGGATCATGGAGTGGCATAAAACACTCATGCTGAGTCATCCACCAGACTTGGTCGAAGGCGCACCACAGAAGCTGATAGATTGAGACTTGATGCAACAAAGCATGTAGGAGCACCTACTTCACTGCATAGATAGAGACAGTCTCCAAACAAGTATACTAAATACATGGCTCTTATGAGCAAGTGTATTGTGACAAAACCATTCTCCTTTGAGGAAGTAGTGCAACATCCAATTTGGGTTGATGTTATGGTTGAGGAGTATGACTCCATCGTCAAGAACAGTGCATGGGAATTTGTCCCAAGACTGGTCAGAAAAGCAATGGTTAGATCTAGATGGATCTATAAGGTGAAGCATGTGGCAAATGGGAGTGTGGAGAAGTACAAGGCTAGATTTGTAGCTCGAGGATTATCACAAGTTGAGGGGATTGACTATGAGGTGAATTTCACACCGTTTGCAAGGTACTCATCGATTATATCTATCCTTGCACTCTCAGAGTAGATGGGGTGGAAGATACATCATATGGATGTGAAAAATGTGTTTCTAAATGGAGTTATTAAGGAAGAAGTGCACATAGAGCAGCCAGAAGGTTTCTAGATATTTTTCAGTGAGCCACATGTGTGCCGACTCAAGAGAGCAATGTATGGGCTGAAGCAAGCACCTCGTGCTTAGTACACTAGAATTGATAGTTATTTCACCAGGTTGGGCTTCACCAAAAGTGGATTGGATGTGAACCTGTACCATATTGTGGTTGATGGTAAGCTCTTGATTATCATACTTTATGTTAATGATCTAATTTTGACAGGTGATGAGTAAGTGATAACTTCTTGCAAGGAGGATCTTGCAAGGGAGTTCAAAATGAAGGACATGGGACTCCTTCACTATTTCCTTGGTTTGGAAATATGGCAACGGGATGGTGAGCTATTTGTTTCTCAAGGCAAGTATGCCAAAAATTTTCACATGGAGAGCTGTAAACCCATGGAGACTACTCTTCCAGGAAACTGGAGGAAGGAGGATGCTACTTCAGGAGAGGTAGCCGATGCTACTATTTACAGGAAGCTAGTGGGTTCATTGATGTACTTAGTGAACACCAGACCAGAAATTTTCTACGTAGTTAACCAACTGAGTCAAGCTATGGTTAAGCTGACCAAGATCTTTTGGAAGGCGGGGAAGCATGACATGAGATATCTCAAGGGAACTATAGAGTATGGATTATGGTACAAATAGACAGAGGGAGTGAAGCTTCAAGGCTTCATCGATGCAGATTGGGCAGGCATTCGATCAGACAGAAAGAGCACATTAGGAGGTATCTTCAGCTTAGGATTGACAACATTTTCTTGGTACAACAGGAAGCAGCGATATGTGGCACTCAATTCAGCCAAGGAAGAATACATGGCAGCAAGTCAGGCTGCATGTGAGGCCATCTAGATGAGAAATATCCTGGTTGGTTTGTTTGGTTCTCATATGGATCCGACGATGTTACATTGTGATAACCAGAGTTGCATTAAACTCTCGGTTAATCTAGTATTCCATGATAGGTCCAAGCACATAGAAATATGGTACCACCATCTCAGAGATTGTATTCAAAGGCACATTATGTTGCTTCAGTACATTCCCATGGAAGATCAAGACGTAGATATTCCGATGAAGGCGCTTGTCGGGAGAAAATTCAAATACCATAGAGGCAGGACCAAGGTGGCAGATAATCCCTTTCTTGTTGATAGGGAGTGTTGAAAACTCAACAAGAAACGTATGTCTAATTTAATTTTCCCTTAATTAAATTGGACAATAAAATGTAATCTTATCTCATAATCACTTGTAATAGTTAATTGCGTGTGAAAAACTTAGTTAACTCATGAATTTTGAGTTGAGGGTGGTTGGTGAGGCATGCAGAGTGATTATATTAGTTATGGAGTTCGAATTGCAATTAGTGCATTAGTTTAATGCATGAGAAATCAGTTAACTCAATTTATTGAGTTAAATTCAGTTGAAATAGTTGTAACTATTTGTTGCACTAGTGAGAGATCAAGTGAATTAAATCATATTTAATTCACATGCAGTGATCTACCATGTAACTAATGATTTACTATTAATAGCGGCATGCATGTCAGTTCCAGTGGAGACCCAGTTGAGACAACGGTTAAAGGGATGTTAATTATCGGTTGTATCATGAGTAGGCTACTCGCATGCAACAAGATATCCATTGGATTTCCCATGAGCATTGCGCGGTTTTGGAAGGCTGAAATTCCTAAAGAATAGGGATTTCATTCCACATGAATTGTGCAAGCAAGGCAGGTTGATTAGAGGCATGAAATTGGCTAAGTGTTGGTCGATTTTTTCCGGGTCAGTGTGAGACAGTTGTGAGAGTACAGGAGACTCTTGTGAGAAGAGTGCATTGTAATTGTTTCATGATTCGATGGTGAATATACAATAGAATATAGAGGGGTTTTGAGCAGCAAGCTTTCCCTAGGAAAATATATGTGTTGTGGTTTGATTTTCTTCTTTCTTTACATTTTGTGATTGGCGATCGTGTTTATTTTCCGCAATTTATTTGTAGAAGGATTCAATATCTTGCTTTAGTACATTGCTTGATCGGATTGAATCTATTGATATACATATGTTTGTATAATTTCTATAGTGAGCGATTATAGCTAATTAAATAATCCAAGGTTGCAAAACATTTTGGTGTAGAGAAGATAGTGGCCAACTTATGGAGGTGTGTGTACTATCCCATAGTGAATTTTTTTTTAGTAAGGATCATTAGAGGATGTATGCCTTTCTCTATTAACAAACCTATTATATGAAATGTGGTCTATACCATCCCTTATCTATAGTCACTTGTCTCAGGAAATCATTTCCATTGACCGTATGGGAGGTTTACCAATAATGAAGAAGGGGCATGACTACTTGTTCATGGTAGTTCACAAGTTCAACAAGATGTGAATTTTCATACCCTATAAAAATTGCATCAAAGGGAAATAAGAAACACATTTGTTCTTTGAATAAGTCTAAGTGCACTTTGGGATGCCAAGGAACATCATTTCATATAGGGACACTATGTTTCTTAGTGCATTTTGGACTACACTCTAGGATAATAAGACACAAAATTGAAGAGCTCTACATCATTCCATCCAGATACATATGGACAGATAGAACTAGTCAACATGTTTTTGCCGTAGCTTTTGAGGGGTTACAATCAAAAGCATAAGAAGACCTAGGATGAAAATTTGATATATATACAACACCCTAGATTAGTCCACACTTCTATTAATAATTCCCCATTTGAAACTTGTTTAGGATATTTTCCACCTCTGTCGTTCGATGTTGTATATGGGTAGCAAGAAGGATTTAGGGAGGATCTCATAGGGGATACTTAAGAGAAACAAAAAAATGTTGATAAAATTAAGTAGATCCATTTGCAAGTATAGGAGGAATTGAAGAAATCACAAGAAAAATACAAGGTAAGGCATGATCGACACAAAATAGAGAAGTCATTCATATTGGGAGATATATTAATATTATCGTTGAACAAAGAGAGTCTACAAGCTCTTGTTAAGAAAATCAAGGCTTTGTGATATGGTCCTTTCAAGATACTGGAAAAGGTGGGAGATAATGCCTACATATTTAGTCTACCCCATACATGCATATCTAATCAATGGGGAATGTGGAAAATCTCAAACTTTATGATCTTTCCATATTTGATTGGGAAGTGTAGTAGGCCCTACCTTCCATAGAGGACTTAGTACCATATGCTAAGGAAAAATTGATAGAGAATATTGTTTTGCGGAGGAGGTACAAAACTACAAGATAGGGGCAACACGAACTTTGGTAATATGGGTTGAAAGGAAAACTCCTAGCCAAGGCTAAATGGTACTTTGAAGAGAACATAAAGGAAAATTTTCCTCACCTTATTTAGTAAAAGTTTTTGGGGACCAAAAGTTTCCCAAAATGGGGAAGTGTGATTTGGATTGAATCATTATATTGTTTGTCATATATCTTAATGCTTTAAGAGTGGAAAAAATGGAGGGATCAATTTGTAGTAGTTATTTCAACCAGTCATAGTTATAGAATTAGGGTCCAAAGCCTTCTGGGGCCATTTTGAGGCCTCAAATGATGTTTTTTGGGAATAAAATTTCCTACTTAGGCATTAACACTTGTGATGTTATTCTACACTTGAAACCTTTCCAATGGTGCAATAATCACGTCAATCAATCTATATGCAAAAGTTATGCCCCATAGAAGTTGACCTA
Source organism: Pinus albicaulis (assembly GCA_034641835.2). Taxonomy (NCBI): domain Eukaryota; kingdom Viridiplantae; phylum Streptophyta; class Pinopsida; order Pinales; family Pinaceae; genus Pinus; species Pinus albicaulis. The sequence continues at coordinate 478,682,414 of CM076584.1, forward strand.
TCATGTTTGACCACCATGGCATAATAAGATGCCACATAAACTATTGTTATTCATGAATGTGGGGCTAGCCATGTGGGGACTATGAATAAGACTATAGAAGGTTCAAAATTATAACTCTATTTTAAGAGTTGAAGGACTCATACCTAACCCCAGTTGGCTATCAAGTTATGTTATAACTAGGCCATTAGGAGAAAAAGGGGTTCCATTCATTTTTTTATTGCATAATGTTTCATGGTAGAGAAGTGTAATAGGGATTTGGAGTGGGAGAGAATAACCAAGGGGGTTTAGTGTTTGTAGGATCCTATCAGGCCATGGGTCTCAAGGGACTCCATTGAGAGATTATTCTTCTTTGTAATTAAATTATTTACATTCCAGACAAAAGAGAGCAGAGAAACCTCACCTTCCAAAGAGTTTTTCTCCCTCAAGGGTTTCCCAAAGCATATCTTGTGTTCATTGTGGTTGGTGCGTGATTATATTTTATTTTTCTCTATTTTCCATGTTTTATCTATTACATGCATGAGTAGAAAAACAATAATTAATAAATTTGGAATCTAAGGAAATTAACCCTCAAAGTATAGATTTCAATCTATTTTTATCAAATTTGTTGTGATGAAATTTCTATTGGAATATCCAAGCTAATTTATGGATCACTCATACTATCCCATATATCTTTTAAAATATTATTAGACCATAAATCCAATTAGAGATTTGGTAATTTCTCTTGTATGAGCTCTTTAATGGCCACTTCAGACTTAGGGTCAAAATTCACAATCCATTTCTTTAGTCCCATCACTTTAGGAATAATAACTAAGTCCTCCTTCTAATTATGTCTACACATTTCTCAATGTTAAGCATGAAACTGTCCATCCCCTCAACAACAAATGAAACTTTGGTACACACCCCAACACAAGTGGCCATAAATTTTGTAACACAAAATTTATGAGCTTTTCCCATCTACCTTCCATAGAACCTTCGGATTAGGGATTGCCATTGATACTCCATTATTTGTTTCAAATATGCACCTTCCTCTAGTACCATTTTAACTAGGTCCTTCATTTGTTCCACTAAATTCTTATTCATTTCACTACATTTGTTAGGGATTTCTCCACCCTGCATTCTTTGACCTACCCTAACCCACTTAAAGCTTTCAAATACAATTTACTACTTATGAATCCAAATCCTTAAAACTCTTTCTCTCAGATTGGACCATTAAATGTAACTTTATTATGTAGGGTATCAATTCTATCAACTCTCTAACAATAAGTGTCTCAACAATTTTGTCTATTGCGAATTTAATAAAATAGATTTTTAGATAATAAATAATTATGTCCTTAAGTCTCCTTCCCCTAGCTTCAAATGCCCATAATTGTTATGGACCCTACAACAAGCACTCCCTATATCAATACATATCCTAGTATTATCAACATCATTCTTAGCACCCACTTTTCAACCTTTCTCCAAAGTTTTTGCTCTTAGATCAAAAGTCCCCTTGTCATTGTTACCCTTTGACTTATTATTAGGGATGTGACATTGCATGGAGACAAAACCAAATATATCCTTCTTCCAGATGATTTGTATTGTCCACTAGTGGTTTCTCTTCATGCCTCATGTGCCCTTCCCTTCTTCCAGATCATTTATATAGTCCACCAATTATTCCTCTTTATACCCGTTGTGCCCTTCCCTCCATTAATGTTGGTCTCCAACTATTTATCTCCATAATTATAAAAAATATATACCATACTTGTCCCCTCCCACGCCACCAATTATTCCTCTTTATACCCCATGTGCCCTTCCCTCCATTAATATTATTTTTTATATTATTTTATTTTATTTTTATGACTGGGGATGGGTTGGTTTTGTACTCACGTGACATGAGGTCAATTTTAACCCCTACCACTATAACCCCTAAGTGCCTACTTATGCCCCTTCCATAGACATGGGTTAGTGAAGGGCTTTGTACTCAAATCACTTTGATTATAACACTTCGATTTTCATAAGCTTGATAGTTAAGTTGGCCCCAAGGGCAATAATAATTGGATGTTAGTATTATTGTAATTAAAGATATTTAAATGTAATATGGATTATTATAAAAAAAACTATCATAAATATTTTATTACTACCTTCATAATTAATTTACAAATTTCAAAAAATGGATTTTTTTTTAAAATATATCGTTATGATGTAATATTAAGTAACAATTTAAATTACAATTCATTATTATTTTTTATTTGTTTTATTTAATAATATTAATTAAAACGCTTAATTTCTCTCCAAATTATACACATAAATTAATGATTTTAATAATTTACCTCATTATCAATAATTTTATCATATTTTTTTCAGAATGTTTTGAATCCTTTAAAACACTACAATTTATTAACAATTTTATCATATCTTTTTGGAAAAAGTTTCAAATTTTGTAAAACGCTGCCATTAATTAACTAAATAATAATAACAAATAATTTTCAAGAAATTATAACACAAATACTTCAATAATTAATTAACTAAAGTATAATAATACATATTTTTTATATATACCTTTCAAGAAATTACAACAACACAAATACTTCTTTAAGACAAAAGTTACATTATTTATGAGATACAAATTTAGTGGTTTGAACGAGGCTTTACTCTCTATTAGGTTTCAAGTTCAAATAGTATAAATAGGGGTTGACAATGATAGTTCTTTAACACAAAAGTTACATTATTTATGAGATATAGATTTAGTGGTTTGAATAGGGTTTTAGTCTCTATTAGATTTCAAGTTCAAACCTTATAAGTAAGAATTGAAAATGGTAATTATTTTGAATAAAAATTGAGGATGATAATTATTTTGGAAAAATTAAAAACTATCTAAAAAAACATCCAAGCTAGACCAAAGCTCAATCAATCTAAATGATAACATCGAAGTATCCATATAAATAAATCATTCTTCAATCTAAATGATAACATCGAAGTATCCATATAAATAAATCATTCTTCCATCTCATTAACAACATCTATTCAATAAACAAACTAACTCCAACTTAAATTCAACCTCGTTGTTAAAAAAATTACATTTAAATTTCATTGATTTTACAATCTCATCTTCCTATCTGTAAAACACTTAAAATATGCTTAAATTCAACCTAATTGTTAAAAAAGATTCCATTTAAATTTCATTGATTTCACAATCTCATCTTCATATCTGTAAAACACTTAAAATATGCCTATTTAAAGTTAAAATCAAAATCTCACCTAAACATTCATTCACCACAAACAATTTCCAAACCAAAATCGAAGTCAAAGTCAAAATCTATTGAGAAAACAATAAAGCACGCGATTGAAATTTATATGGATCATTTTATTGAGTGAAGGGAAGTATGAAGTATCGTATTGAAATTTCCTTGGTTTGATTTGACATAATTTGACGTGTGTGGAATTCTCACCTCCATGGTCATGCATGGCATCAAATAAGACAATCATATATCAACAATTGCCCATGGTTGACCTGAGCGCCATTGGAGTTGGGACCAATTCAATGGCCCTCCCAACTTCAGATGTGATAATTGCAACCCAAATGTCTTGAATCATCGATGTATAAATTAATCCCAATTATCTAGCATTCCATGTTGCCATCCTCATTACATCAATTTTCACGCCTAGTTTTCCGCCATATGTGACTTGGGCAGGTCGTTTCTAACCGTCCCTTCGACTTTCAGGGAGCCCGATTCGACACAGAAGATTGACATCTCGAATCTTTGAACAATTCTCGACCCTCCCAAATTTTCAGCAAATAAGATGAGTTCGGATTCTATCAATCCTCTGTAACGTATTGGGCGGAACAGGATGTTCAACCACGAAGAATATCGGGTGCCAGGCAGACAAAGGAATACCAGATGGCGCCAAAGCCGAAGCGGGACTGCAATCGTGGTATTCGCTGTTCTCCTTCTTGCAATTACTGCATGGATTTCGATTGTATTTTGGCCAGGTAGTTACTGCTTTCATAAAACCGAGAACTATCAAGGAAACCCAATATCTTCATTCCCATGGCAGCCATTCGAAAACGCCCAATCTGAAACCGATATACCCAATACTGTTTTTGCTCATTTAAACCCCAGGTTCTCCCGGGGTTCCTTAAATATAAACCAGGTGGTTTTTGGCATAGCAGGATCGGTGCAGCTGTGGCCCAAGCGGAAGGAGTTTGTGAAGCTTTGGTGGAGACCGGATGAGATGAGGGGCCACGTTTGGCTGGAGGAAAAGGTTTCAGATGAGGACAGTTTGCCCCCAATTAGGGTTTCTGAGGATACCTCTAGGTTTTCATACACAAACCCGGATGGGCACCCTTCTGGGGTTAGGATTGCCAGGATTATTCAGGAGAGCTTTGGGCTCGGGTTGCCTGATGTCAAGTGGTTTGTGTTGGCTGATGATGATACTGTCTTCAATGTTGATAATTTGATTTCTGTTTTGAGTAAATATGACCCTTCGGAGATGTATTATATTGGGAGTTCGTCCGAGAGTCATTCGGCGAATACTTATTTTAGCCATTCCATGGCTTATGGTGGCGGGGGAATTGCTATCAGTTATCCTTTGGCAGAGGAACTTTCTAATATGCAGGATGAATGCTTGGAGCGGTATCCGCAATTGTTTGGAAGTGACGACCGGCTCCATGCTTGTATTTCTGAGCTAGGTGTTCCTCTTACACGAGAACCAGGATTCCATCAGGTAATTTTCAATCTCTTTCTTTAAAAGAAAATTGACTTTTGTAATTATGCTGATGTACATGAAAAAATACATCATATATTCATATATCAGTAGGCCATGACGTGTTGATTGCCCCTACCTACATAGGCAAGGAGGGCCTGTATATCTGCTTTGACTCTGATTTTAAGAGAGTATTACCTTTTCTAAATAGCCCTGTCGAAGTTGAACACTGTATTGCTAAATCAAATTTGAATCCTATGAGTTCACCCATGCGGAGCGTAGTGTATTCTCTATTAAAAGTAGATTGACATCACCTTTTACACCAGAAGGAAATGCCACTCAATCTTATAGTATCCCAAATATTTCTACCCGTCTACTCAATCTTAATCCTCTATTTTTCTCTGAAAACGAGCCCTTTCCAATTGAATGGGGCAACAATCAGGTTGTGATACTCTGCATAAACCCAATCCCAAAAGCTTCAGCCACGCTTGCATTTCCACAAAAATTATTTGTTCTCCCCTCTTTTCAAATTCAGAGTAATTAGCCCATAGCTTTGCCCAATCTGGTCAGACTATGGGAGCAACTGCACTTTCAGAGGTGGACTATGGCCCAAACTGGTGAGACTGTGAGAACTATTGCACTTTAGCAGTTGCACTATAGCTGGAGACATACTGAAAATATAATTATTATTATGTCTATTTCCCTATTGAGTTAAATTGTTGCTACTTCTCTCTATTATGTAGCTGTTTCTCATGTGCTTATTAACTGAAATAAGTATTTCAAGGAACTTCCTGTTGGATTCCTTCCTTTGTTGGAATTGGTTTCCATAACGAAGTTTGCTATGTGATACTCTGCAGAAACCCATTCCCAGAAGCTTCAGCCAAGCTTGCATTCCCATAAAAATGATTTACTGTCCACTCTTTTCAAGTTCAAAGCGATTAGCCCATAGCTTAGCCCATTCTGGTCAGACTGTAGGAGCAACTGCACTTTCAGAGTTGGACAATGGCCCAAACTGGTGAGGCTGTAAGAACTATTGCACTTTAGCAGTTGGACTATAACTGGAGACACAGTTAAGAGTCATGACATTATTACGATTATGTCTATTTTCTATTGAGTTAAATTGTTGCTACTTCTCTCTACTTGTTGTTTCCCTTGTGTTTATTAACTAAAATAAGTATTTGAAGGAACTTCCAGTTCCTGTTGGACTCCTTCCTTTGTTGGAATTAGTTTCCATAACGGACAAAGTTATGTAGCATAATAGGGTGGAAGTCATACCGTCAAAGAAAATATTGCTAAATAATATACTAAAATAAGTATTTGAAGGAACCTCCAGTTCCTGTTGGACTCCTTCCTTTGTTGGAATTAGTTTCCATAACGGACAAAGTTATGTAGCATAATAGGGTGGAAGTCATCCCGTCGATGAAAATATTGCTAAATAATATACTAAAATAAGTATTTTTAGGAACTTCCAGTTCCTGTTGGACTCCTTCCTTTGTTGGAATTAGTTTCCATAACGGACAAAGTTATGTAGTAATTAGTTTTAAAGGTCGGATTGAAAGGTGAAACAGCCTGGTAGTGCCAGTCTTTTGTGTTTCTTTCTAAAACTAGCCCAGCATAAGAAAAATTTCTCATATGACTTTTTGCCCATGTTAATTTATTGAAAAGTTGTGTGGTGTGATTTTTGAAATGTATGAAATATCTTCAGTATTTAGGTTCATTATACTATTTTTATTTGTTTCTGGAAATGTTTGACAGTGGGATATTCGCGGCAATGCACATGGGCTTTTGGCCGCTCATCCAGTTGCTCCTTTTGTCTCCTTCCACCATTTGGAAACTATTAACTCCATATTTCCACAACATAATTCACTGGATGGTCTGAAACATCTCATGAAAGCAATGCGGACAGATCCTAGTGGCTTTTTGCAGCAGTCAATATGTTACGACCATAAGAGATGGTTGACCTTTTCGATCTCAAATGGTTATGTTGTACAAGTTTTTCCACAGATAATCCTTCCTCGAGAGCTTGAACGTTCTGAACGCACATTTACAGCTTGGAATAAATTGGATACTAGTGTCGAATTTGATTTTGATACCAGACCCCCTCAGAGATTATTTTGTAAAAAGCCATTGCTTTTCTTTTTGGAAGACATACAAAAAGCAGGAAATATGACCGTGAGTACCTACAAACGAGGCATACAGAGGGACAATCTGAAAAGAGCGTCCTATTGCTTTTCATGGGCTCTCTCTCCATATGAAGTGCAGAATATACAAGTTGTCAGCAGACCTATGAATGAGCGTTGGCATTCGGTATGTCATCTTATAGTTAGGACTCTTCTTTTTCATAAAAGTTTGTGTCAAAATATTTTCTATTCTTATTGTTTATAACATACATGATCCTTCAAGAAAACAACTCTGATTTCTGTTTCTAAATATTCTGCTTTGATGTATCTACTATCAGGTACCAAGACGACAGTGCTGCCAATTGGCAGAAACAAAGAATAAGGTTCTAGGACTAACGGTTGGCCCATGTGAGGAAGGAAGCATTAGCTCTAGTTCAGCGACTTTGTGAACTTAAATCAGCAGTATCAAAACTGTCTCATTGAGTCAAACAAGAGATTGAATTCTATAGAGAAAAAATATCTTTCCAGAAATTTCTGGGGGCACTTGTGCATTGGTAAGGAACCATACATTATTGGTTCTTGCATGATTAGATAACATATATGCAGATGTTATCAGTTTGGGCATTGGTGCTGGGTTATATTTCTTTATCAGCACAGTCCGTGATAGGCGTTTGTTTCCTTCTATGATTTCATCCTTCTAGAGCGCACCATTTTGTGCTCACTCGATTCTTTGCTTCGATTTTTCCCAGGGAGAAGTTATTGATCGTGCCAGACTTCGTATACTTTTTCTTTCTGGGTCTAATTCTAATGTGCCATCACGAATAAGCACAATTGTCCATCTAAATTGTACTAAAGACAATATAAATCCACTGGGAAGCTTCCTCGGCTGAAGAAAATTTCGAGGCCCAGTTGATATGCAGTTTTAAGATTACTTGTGCAACTGGATTTCTAATTATTGTACAGGGAGATGTCATTGATAGACAATAAAAAGGATGAAACAAAGATAATTTGTCAAAATTATTCTACCTTTCAAGTTTTTCAGGACGCATAACGTATAACTTCCAGCAGATGTTCATGCATGCTGACTAGATTACACAGAGCTGTACTAATTTCACATTCTAATGGCTTTGTATTTTAAAGAAACCAAACTAAGAAGCAACAGCCATCGCATGTTCTAACCATCTAGAATTTTGCTTTCCATGAATTATGGTAAACCCAATTAGAAATATATAGCTGTTAATGGCACCCTTTACTGAGGACTTATGGATGCTATTTTCTTATGGATGCTCATGTGTACTTGGTTTGAAAAGGTACCAAACATTTTTTAAAGTGAAGTGCACCCTTCAATTTATTGACTTTCTTGACGTTTCTAAAACATGGAGCACCATTCCACTATCTCCAAGGCATTCTTAAATATATTCTTTCTTGGCACTAAATTTTGACAAATTGTGGTATTTTGCAAGGTCCATTACTTTGAAGGATGTTAAGATGTGATGTTTTAAATATTAATAATATGTTATTGTACACAGCACTTACAAGTGTCTTTTTCATGCAGTGTAATTATTCTCCAGCAGTGCACCCTTCAATTTATTGACTTTCTTGATGTGTCTGAAACATAGAGCTCATTCTTAAATATGTTCTTAATTGGCACTAAATTTTGGCAAATTGTGGTATTTTGCAAGTTCCATTACTCAGATAAGGTGTGATGTTTTAAATATTAATAATATTAATAATATGTTATTGTACTTACAAGTGTCTTAATGCAGTATAATATGTTGCAGTATACTTATTCTCCAGCGTCCCTTCCTCTCTTATTTACATTACTACCGGTCTCACTTTTCTACATGTTCATATAATTTTCATTTTCTAAGTTGCCCTATTACGTTATTAGAAGCCATAAACACCATTTAAATATGAAATCTAAAATAATCACAACATTTACTAAATATCAATTTTTAAGTTACAGTATTACAATATTTACATAAAATAGGAAACAAATTTGTATTGACTTAAATGAGTAGGTATGGACTTATGTTGTACGAGTTTCTGGTATGCGGAATGAGTATTTGGCATGGCTAGAAGTTTGCTGGGAGTGACAATTAATATATATTAAAAATATAAATTCCATCTTGCAAAGAAATATGTAAAAGATTGAACTTTGAAACACTGAAAAAAATCAAAATATGGATCTATCTTTCCCAGCAAAGAAAATAAACATGCAGAAACCGGAAAACAAGTTGTTATTACTCGATTATTAGGTGATTTCATTTAACGCTATATGTTAAGTCTCCGGGTTCAATTTGTGGCCCATGATATAACCTCACCACTATATATATATATATTAAAAAAAAATAAAACAAGAGTTTAAAACCAATGCTATTTTAAAAAGAGTTTGTATAATAAAATTATAAATTTCTAACTTAATATATATTTTATACTTAAAAAAATATGAAAATTAAATTAAAAAATTTTCTTTTAATAATATTTATATTTCATAATTTCAATGATTTTTTTTCTTCTTTAGTATTTTATCTTTTGTCCATTCAGCCATGGGCGATAATGATGGTTTTGCTAGTGGTCAATGATCTGCCTAAATGCTTTTATATCCATCTGCCATCTACGTATTTGAGGAGAATGAATAGCTTTTCAATCGCACAGATCAGGATTGGCTAGGCCTCTCATTTTCATTTGGATAGGACTTTCCATAAACAGGTTGTTTCGCTTAGTTCCAAACCCATATCTAGATCTAGACCCTGCGACATACCCTTTCCTTCGCACGGTTTCATTAGTTTAAGCAGCATCCAAGTTGGTAGTGTCAAATACACCTATGTTTGCACTTATTTATTGCAATGAAGCTCCCAAAACGTCAAAAATATGTTCCATTGAAACTCCTGAAAAGCTTCAAAGTACCAGTTGAAGCTCCCCGCGGTTTTGGATCGTTTCCTACCAACTCCCATGAGTGGGGGAGTGTGGGGTACATGCTCTCCAATGCCTGGGAGTGGTACCTATGTAACTATGGTATGGACTGAATTGGGTTGGATTGACTTGACACTGAATCAATACATCAAATTGATTGATTCTTATCTAGTTTGAAAGTTAAAATGATCTTTCAAAGGCCAACTCTTTGAATTGACTGGTTGGGTGCTAAATTAGTTTTCAATCTAGTTTGTATTAGGCATTTGATATATTATTTACATGGTTAGCCCTGTATGCTATGTTGCACTCATGGTTTTGCTAGTGGCCAACGATCTTCCTACATGCTTTTATATCCATCCGCCATCTACGTATCTGAGGAGAATGAATAGCTTTTTAATCACATTGATCAAGATTGTCCAGGTGCCTCATCTTCATTTGGATAGGAGGGCTTTCCATAAACGGGTTGTTTCACTTTGTTCCCAATCCATATCCAGATCTAGACCCAGTGACATACCCTTTCCTTTGCGCGGTTCCATTAGTTTAAGTGGCACCCAAGCTGGCAGCATCAAATACACTTAAGTTTGCACTTATTTATTATAGTGAAGCTTCCAAAACGTAAAAAATATGTTCCAGTGAAGCTCCCGAAAAGCTTCAAAGTACCTGTTGAAGCTCCCCGCAGTTTTGGAGTGTTTCCTACTAGCTCCCAGGAGTGGGGGAGCATGGGGTACGTGCTCTCCAATGCATGGCAACGGTACCTGTGTAACTATGGTATGCACTTAATTGGGTTGGATTTACTTGACACTAAATCAATACATCAAATTGATTGATTCTTATCTAGTTTGAAAGTTGAACTGGTCTTTCAAGGGCTAGCGTGATTGGTTCTTATCTAGTTTGAAAGTTGCACGGGTCTTTCAAGGGCCAGCTCCTTGAATTGACTAGTTGGGTGCTAAATTAATTTTCAATCTAGTTTGTATTAGGTATTTGATATATTATTTACATGGTTAGCCCTATATGCTATGTTGCACTCATGGGACGAGAGGTGGGGCATGACATTGTGCACAGATAGGCTCCTCTATCTAGGGGAATTGAGGAATCAACTCTCATTATTTTTGTCAATGGTTTTTCGACTCATTGTAATGTAATGTAATTTTGGTTAAGTAATCTAATTTGAGTTTACATATTAGGGTATTATGTTTTAATATGTTCAGGCCATAAGACGAAAATAGATATTATTATTGTGTAAATAGGCTTTGTTACAATACCATGAGCCAATACCATGGCTCATCAATACCACATGCCCAAAAGTCATTCCTCATTTCACAATCAAAATAATTGGACATGATGATGATGATGTAGTCCCACTCAAACTTACAAAAAAAGAAAAAAGAAATATAAGATATAAATATTAGCTATAAATTAAGATCCATTTTACCATATAAATTAAAATAATGACTTTGTAGCTATATTTAGATTTCATTAATAAGCACATGAGCACATCACATAAAAACTTAATACTTACAATATAACAAGAATTTTAACCATGGATACTCAACCCCACTTTATCATGACTATTATTAAATTGTAAAAATATGATTTGTTACAATACCATGGAATAAATTATTATTAATACAATGGGCTAAATACATATTTATAAAATAGATATGGTAAATAAATATAAAAGAGGTATAACGATGTATGGTAAATAAATAAAAATATATCAAATAGGATTAGAAATCAACATCTAATTTTATACCAAGCGTATGGGTTAAATACCATGGTAAATAAAAGAGGTACATTAAATAAATAAAAATATAAATAAACTAGAGGTATGGTAAATAAATAAAACATTTTTTCATATTTACTCCATAATCGGCTTTATATTGATAAACACTCAAAAAAGAGGTTTTATTTAGGTGAAGCCTATGGGCCAAATACCATGGGCCAAATTATTATCAATACCATTAAAAAAAATATTATCAACCTTAATATTAATATTATTAAATCTAATATTAATATTAATATTATTAAATTTAATAATTTTGGATTGATACAATATTAAATTTGCTAGATTATAATATATTAATATATCATGATATATATTAACTCTAGATATATATTGGAGGGAAGAACAAAGACACATAGTGATAAAGGTGGAGAGATAAGGGGAGTAACAAGGGAGAAATGGAGAGAGTGTGTACATTTAGGGGAGAGATGGATAGAAAGGGGGAGAGAAGGAGAGTGGTAGGTATATGGTAACATAGTTGGAGAGAGAGAGAGAGAGGTTTGGAGAGCAAAGATAGAGAGAGAGAGAGAGAGAGAGAGAGAGAGAGATGGGGGAAGAGAGAGGACTTGAGAGAGATGAGGAGAGTTACGGGGGAAGAGAGTATTGGAGGGAAAAGAGAGAGAGAAAGAGAGAGAGAGAGAGAGAGAGAGAGAGAGGGAGGAAGGACAAGAGAGAGAAGGAGAGAGGGATGGAGAGAGGAGGAGAGGGATGAATAGAGAGATGGAGTTGAAGGGGAGAGAGGGAGGGAAGAAGAAAGACGTAGAGAGTGAGAAGTGGAGAGAGAGGAGTGACAAGGGAGAGATGGAGAGAGATTATGTATGTTTGGGGGTGAGATAAAGAGACAAATAGGGAGAGATGGAGAGAAGGAGAGAGGAGAGAGGGAGGGATATAGTAACGGAGTTGGAGGGTGAAGAGAGAGAGAGAGAGAGAGGTGGGAGACAAAGGGAGAGATAGGATGTGAGAGAGTGGAGAGAGGGAGGGAAAGAGAGATGGAGATGGAGGGGGAGCGAGGGAGGTAAGAAGAAAGACATAGAAAGAGAGGGAGTGATAAGGAAGATGGAGAGAGACAGAGGACAAAAGGAGGAAAGAGAGATAGAAGTGGGGGAGAGGGAGAGAAGGGGAAGATAGAGATATAGATGGAAGGTGAAGATAGTGAAGACGAAAGAGATGGAGAGAGGGAGGGAGAGACAAAGAGATTGATAAATATAGAGTGAGAGAGCGTGTGTGTTTGGGGGGGTGATATAGAGAGACAAAGAAGCAAAGATGGAGGGATATATAGATATAGATGGAGGAGGGAGAGAGGGATGGCCAAGATGGATCAAATCTCTTCAGGTGCAAATATTTCCTCAAGTTTAGCACACAAAAAAGAGAGATTTGATCTCTCTCAACTCTTGATCGATCTAGAGTTAAGATGGATCTAGGCTAATATAAAGAATACATGTACATTGCTTCACTGAAAAGACTTAAAACTTACATTTGGCATCAAAATTTGTTTATTGGCTTTATGGGGACACCTTTTTGGCTAAGGGTTTAACTTGTTTTGATAAAGCAAGTATATCTTGGATCTGTGGTAAATTACTCGTAATTGTTTGATGGTGATTTTTATGTTTGAAGAGAATGACGAGTAGTTTTAAAATCGAGTTTGAGTAATTTAATGTGAAACACTTTGAGATATTGAAGTAAGATAAAGGACCTAGTTGTAGACAAAGAATAGTGGGTTGATGTAGATCTTGGTATTGCACTCATGGGTATGCCGAAGAAAAAATAGAGGAAGTTAGATAGGAAGGTGAAAAGTACAATTTAATTGTTTTGTTTAGATTTAGTATTGTTGAATGTCTAACATGAAGTTACAAGCAAGGAATTATGGGATAAGTTAGGGACCATTTATTAGAATAAGTCCTTGGTAAATAAACTTTTTCTTCAAAGGAAGTTGAACCTCTTGAGGATGAATGATGGAGACTTAGTGATAGAAAATCTAAATGCATTACACAGGGTGGTAAGTGTAGAAATTTAATACAAAATATGCATGTATTGCCTGGATTCTCTTAATATAACAATTATATGCCATTGTTAAATACAAAATCGCTTCTACAAAATCTTTGTGGAATTTAAAACACAATCGCCAATAGCAATATCATGAAATCAATCACACATAACACAGATAATTTACCAGGAAAGCATAAAGCTAAAAACCCCACTATCATATATTATGTATATATCATGGATCATGAAACAATTACATACAAAGCTCCAATCCAGGAGCTCTCAATACATAAGCTAACTGTCTCACATTGTCATACAAGAATTGGCAAGTTCCTTAGCCAATTTACTGTCTCCAGACAACTTGCCTCTGCGCAATCCCCGATGGTCAAGACACTTTGACTGATTGTTCCTAGCTTGCCTTGACTACGCAATCCTCACAGGCACATCCAATGTGTGTGTGGTTGCATGTGTGCAACCGATAATGTCACAACTGATAGTCAACATGTCTCTTTCACCTAAATCTCAACTGGGTCTCCACTGGATTTGACATGCGTGCAACTAATAATAGTAAAAACATCAGTTGCATGTGAGACCACTGATTGTGAATTAATTAATAATTAATTCATTTAACCTCTCACTAGTGTATCTTTAGTTACAACTAGCACAACTGACTTTAACTCACTTAATTGAGTTAAACTGATTTAAAACTTGCATTAACTAATGCACCATTGCACTACCAACTCTGTTACAACTCAAGTCAACCTGCATGTCCCACCAACCAACCTCTTAGCTTGAAATTCACTTAGCTAACTGATTTTCCACTTCAGTTAACTATTTTCAAGTCCACATTGATAAGAGAATATAGTTTATTGTCCATCTATATTAAGGGATAATAAAGATAGGCATGCATCTATAAATAGACATGCATTCTATAAATAGATTATGCACATACATCTATAAATAGACATACACCCCAAAATAGTCTGTGTGGGCCCCACCTAGTGTAGGTGCTTAATTTTCACTAGGATCAAGGATGTTGTTTCCGGATGCCAATTTAACCGTTTCTTGTTGCAAACTTCAACAGTAAGTCAATTGTTTGTTGATCAAAATTTCACATCAAGATAGGTACATTAGTTTACTATATTTTTTGTCAAATTCATGGGATAGTCAGGTTGTAACTATTGAACTAATGCAACAAATTTAAAGTTTGATACGCGGTTTTATCCTTGTTTTCAGAAAAAATGAAATGGAGAATCATGAATAGTCAGAACATGGATACCTTATCTCTAAGATGTTGTTCCAAAGATAAAAATAAAAATAATCCCTTGGAAAGGAGATCTAAATTTAGAGGTAGGTCTAAATTTCCTGCAAAATTCTTAAGGAAATGCAGTAAAATTGGACATTATAAAAATGATTGAAGATCTAGACATGTTGATAAAGGAAAGGGATTTGATGACATTCCTTCAAGAGAAGACCTCCTTAAGGAAGGAGGGGATGTATACTTGGCTTCTTAAAGCACACATTCAAATCATGATGGCATAGCGACGTGGGTGCTTATTTTCATATGACTCACATGGAGTGGTTTTGTGAATATGAGAAGTTTGAAGTGAAATTTTCTTATGAGATGATTTGAAAATCATAATCACATGGTATAAAAAAATCAAGTTACCACTCAAGGATGGAAGGATTAGAATACTCCCAAGGGTTTTTTACATTCCAAAGATCGATAAAAACTTGATATTGGTAAGCAAAATGAGTGATGCAGGTATACATATTGGCAAAGGTGTACATATTGTTTGAAACAGAACCTTGCAACATGATTCGAGGAGTTGTTAGGATATTTAAACACTTCAAAGTTAGTTAAGATCGATCAACTTGATATAATTTGTCTTTAAGTGAAAGTGTGCTTCTTAGTGCATTTTTTAGTATGCATTAGTTGCATTGTATTCTCACCATTGTCGAAATTTGCAACAAGAAACAATGAAATTGACATCCAGAAAATGGCACCCAGAAATGGCTACCATGTGAGGCTTTTGATTTAATTATCCCTTAATTAAATTTAAAGTAAATTGTAATTTCATCTCATAACAACTTGTATCAGTTAACTAAGTGAGATAGACTTAGTTAGCTCAAGGATTTCGAGTTGAGGGTCAAAGGTGAGGCATGTAGAGTGATTATATTATTTTCAGGGTCTAGTTGCAGTTAATGCACTCGTGTGGTATGAGTGTAATCAATTAACTCAAAATTAATTGAGTTAAAATCAATTTAGCAAGCTTTAACTAAGTGATGAGCTAGTGAGAGGTCAAGTGAATTAAATTATATTTAATTCACAAGTAGTGATCTATCAGATAATTGATGATTCACTATTATTAGCTGCATGCATGTCAATTCTAATGACGACCTAGTTGAGACAGAGGTTAAAGGGAAGTTAACTATCAGTTTTATTACTAGCAAATTTCCTAGGCGTAATTATAAAGTTAGAGGAAGGCTCATGAAGGATTGCGTAGTCAAGGAAGGTTGATTATCCTATTTAAAAGGGATTAATTTCAATTTTGCCTAAGAATTGCTAGTCAATTTTGAAAAAGACCAGGGTGAGACGATCGATAGAGTACATGATTTTCTTGGTGTGAGAAAGCATTATATTGTTTCATGATTCTTTGACTATGTAAAATATATGATAGAGGGGTTTTGAGCAGGTGATTTCCCTATATACATCTTGCATTGTGTGATTGATAATTCCTTTCTCTTACTTTCATGTGATTGAGTGATCGTGTTTTATATTCCGCAAATATATTAGAAGGATTCAATATATTGTTTTAGTATATTACATGATCAAATTGAATCCATTGATATAGAGTTTCTATATAAATTCTACATGGTATCGGAGCTGTGTTAAATATTTTCTACATGGATCAGAGTGCCAGAAATGACAATAGAAGAGAAGAAATTGAGTTTGTCTTGAACAGGTTCAAATTTGCAGTTTTATTTTTCAGGATCCAACAATAGATCAAGATGTCTTTCAATGGCTTGAGACTGGAATTTGCACACGGGGGAAATTTGAATTATATTTCATGGAAGGACATGATGTAGGCAGTGTTGGAGGACAACAGGTTGAAGGAATTCATAGATAATGATATTTCCAAGCCTGCAACAGCAGATGCCCAACTTTTTGATGCATGGAAAAAGACGATAGCAAAGGCGAGAAGGATCTTGTTAGAGGGAGTTCGAGATCATATTGTCTCGAGTATCCATGGGAAGGTGACTCCATATGCTATGTGGAAGGCCCTGACAGATCTATTTTAGAATAGAAGTGACCAAAGGAAGTTGGCGTTGAAGGACAAGCTCAAAAAGATCAAGAAGGAGGAGGGTGAGATGGTACCAACATACTTGGAAAAGTTCACTCAATGTTGAGATGAGATTGGAAGTGTTGGTGTGACCATAGCTGATGATGACTTAGTGAGCCTAGCACTTCTAGGCCTTCCCAAGAGATGGCATAGTTACAAAGACTCTGTGAGTGGGAGGGAGAAGTTACCAGATTGGGAGTGACTATGGTCAGATTTGGTAATAGAAGAGATAAGGCAGAGCACCAGAGACGAGACCTCCAACACCAACAAAGAAGAATATTATGCATTAGTGGGGAAACAAAATAAGGCCTAGGGAAAGAAATCCCAAGGCGAAGAGGGCAAGAGAGACTTGTCCAAGATCAGATGTTTTCACTGTCACAAGCATGGGCACTATGTTTCGAATTGTCCACAGAAGAAGGAAATCAAGAAGGATCCAACAGTTGCAGCTGGTGAAGCATTGGATTCACAGTTCGAGCTTGATTTTATGCTCATTGCATGCATGGCCAACACTGTAATGGGATGCATGTGGTATCTAGATAGGGGTGTCTCATTCCATATGACGGGCAATAGAGATCTCTTCAGTGACTTGGAGGAGAAGGACCTCTAGTAGAACATAGAATTTGGAGATGATGAGAGGTATAGGATACCAACATAGGTACAATTACCTTTCAGAGGGAGTCAGGCTCCCCTCTTAGACTAGCAGATGTTTTGTATGTTCCAGGGCTAAGGAAGAATCTTGTCTTTGTAGTGGTATTGGAAGACTGTGGTTATGAGGTGATGTTTATAAAAGTAAAATTGTTCCTTAAACACATAGCCACTGGACAAGTGTGTTCAGATCTGTCAAAAGCTTCAGACAAATCACCTCAAGGTCGAGGATGGCAAGGATTTAACACCGCACTGACCAAATAGGTAACCTGACCTCAAAATGGGAACTCTAGCCCAAAAAGACTCAAAAACATGAAAAAACACCCCAAAAACAAAAAGTGTTTATTCCAGAACGCACTTCGTTTTTTTTTAAGGTCAAATTTCAACATTTTATAAAATTATGGTAAAAATGTACTGAAATGCACCAGGATTGAAAACACCTCAAAATAAAGGTGTATTCTAGATCGCACTTGTTTTTTTTAAGGTCAATTTAATATTTTAAATATAAAAACAAAATTACTTTTTGAAAAAAAGAATTGAAAAAACACCTCAAAACAAAACCAACGATGGCTTGAATAACAAAAAAAATTGTGTCATACTTTTGGCATTTTTAAAAATAGAAGTAACATTTTTTAATTTTTAAAATTCAAACATTAAAAAAAACCTAAAATTTAAGAAAAAAATAAAAACATTTAAAAGCTTAAAATTTAAAAATATATGAAGATAAAAAAAATAAAAATAAAAACAAAATAAAAATTTTAATTCAAACATTAAAAAAAACCTAAAATTTAAGGAAAAAAAATAAAACAATAAAAAAAAAAATTTAAGATTAAAATTTAAAAAAATATAGAAATTAAAAAATAAAAATAAAAACAAAATAAAAATATTAAATTAAAAAAAAAAAAAGTTAAAAAAAAGAAAGAAATTATAAAAAATAAAATATAGAAATTAAATTTTGAAAAAGAAAAAGAAAATGCTTATCAAATTTATAAAAAAAAAAAAAATTTAAAACAAAAAATTAAATTTAAGGAAATATATTAAATTTTAATAAATTTAAAAATTTAAAATAAAAATATTTAAAAAAAGAAAACATTATTTAAATTAAAAGTAAAAAAATGAAAAATTAATTAAAAATAGAAAATAAAAATAAAATACAATGAAAATATTAAATTTAAAACAATATATATTAAAAAAACAAATAAACTATAAAAAATAAATTAAATTTAAATTATAAAAAATAAAATATATATATGAACTTAAATTAAAATATGTATATATATCAGAATTTATTAAATTAAAAAAAAAAATATTAAAATAACAAATTAAATTTAAAAACAAAAATATTAAATTTTAATAAATAAACCAATAAACAAATAAATTTTGAAAGAAAAAATAAATTTTAAATATAAAAGAGAAAAAAATACCATTATTAAAATAAAAACTTTAAAAATCAATTAAAAATGGAAAATATATATATATATATATATATATATTAAATAAAAAAAAATTAAAAAACAAACTAATTTAAAAAAATTAAATTTAATTAAAAATTTTTTAATTTTAAATACACAATTTTAATTGAAATATAAAAATATAAAAATTTTATGTTATTAACAAAAAAAAATAATAAAAAAATAAAACATTTAAAAAACAATATTAAATTCAAATAAATTTAAAAAAAAATACAAAGTTTATTAAATTCTATAAAATAATAAAAGAAATTTATGAAATTAAAAAAAAAATCAATCAAATAAAAAAAAAAGCAAAATTTAATAAAAATTACTAACAAAATAAATAAATAAATTAAAAAAAAAAAAAAAAAAAAATTTACCACCAAAAAAAAAAAGAAAACAAATTATATTTTATATTAAAAAAAAAAATTAAAAAAAAATTTAAATTTTTTGAAAAAAAAAAAAACAATTAAAAAAAATGGCGGCGGTGGTGGTGGTGGGGGCGGCACCACCCGGCCCTCCCCACCCGGGCGGTGGCGGAGGCCGGTCGGGGGGCTGCGCCCGCCGCCCCACCACCACCACCGCCGCCATTTTTTTTTTTTTTTTTTTTAAATTTTTTTTTTTTTTTAATTTAAAATATAATTTGTTTTTCTTTTTCTTTTGTTTTTTTTTAATTTTATTATTATTATTACTTTTTTTAATTTTTAATATATATGTATATTTTTTATTTCATTTTATTTTTATTTTTTATTTTTTATTTTTTATTTTTTCTAATTTTTAATATTTTTAATTTTTTTTTAAATTTCATTTATTTATTTATTTTTTGTTTTAATTCAATTTTTTTAATCTTAAATTCAATTTGTTTAATTTTTTTTTTAATTTTCTTTTATTTTTATATTTAATATTATAGATTACTTATTTTTTAAAATTTAAAATTTATTTATTAAATTTATTAAATTTTAATTTAATTTAATTGTTTTTTTTAATGTTTTAGTTTATTTAGTTTTTCATTTTTAAAATCTATAAATTGTTTCATTAAAAAAAAAAGCACTAAATTTATGTGTATTTTTTTTTTAATTATTTGCATGTGGTTTTTTTAATTTTTTTTTTGTTTTTTAATGATAGTTTTTTTTTTTTTTTTTTTTTAAATTTTTTTTTTTGTTAATTTTAAAATTTGTATTTTTTTTTCTTATTATTATTATTATTTTTAATTTAAATTTATTTTTATTTTTAATTTTTTAATTTTTAATTTTTAATCTAAATTTTAATTTTGTAATTTTAATTATTTTTAATTTTTAATTTTTAATTTTTAATATGGTTTTTTTAATAAGTTAGAAAAAACTGTTTTTGATGTTTTTTTTTTTAATTTTTTTTGGTCAATTTTTGTTTTTTTTCTTTAAATTATGTGTTTTTTTTTTTCAAATTTTGTTCCTTTGATATAATTTTCAAATATTTTTGTTTTTTTTTAAATTTACTTTTGTTTAATTTTTTTATTTTTACTAGCTATTTTTGTTTTTTTAACATTTTTATTGGGTTTTTTTAATTGTTTTTATATATTTTTTTTATCTAAGTTTTGTGTTTTATTACCAACAAGAAATCCACCACTCTTTAAAAAAAAGGTTGATGCAGCATCAATACGTTTCAAAATTAGCATGAAAATCACCGCTCTAAAAAAAAAAGTTGATACAGCATCAATACGTTTCAAAATTAGCATGAAAATCACCACTCTTAAAAAAAAAAGTTGATGCTGCATCAATACATTTCAAAATTAATATGAAATTCACTAACATTTTAAAACAAATATTCATACTTCATAAATAAAAATATTAGAGTGTCAAAAATGTGCACAAAAAAAAAAAATGGTGATTCTGCATCACCACTTTTCAAAATCGGGTGCTTTCTATGCTACCAAAAAAAAGTAGGTAACATTGCGGTTACCTATTTCATCGGTAACATTGTTATTTGAGGAAAAAAATAGTGGTTAATGACTTGGTGGTTGAGAGGGAGCAATTATTTATCAACATGAAGCCTCATAAGCGATCTTAGAAGGTTGTGGAGCAACCAAAATTAGAAAAGTAGAGAGGAGACCGAGTGGAAGAGTCCACTCAAGTAGAGACCTACAGGAGAGGGAAATTTTGAGCCAGATGGGCATAGGGAGTACATGCAGCTATACCTCCAAGTGAAAGGTGCGGCGATGTTCAAATATAATCCCAAGAAGAAATTTGGGCAGGGTACATTGAGATAGTGTTTCTCATGGATCGAACCTGGCTACGAGGAGCCCACAATACAACAGTAACAGGGAGGACTAGTTAGATTGATGCAGCCAGATGTCAGGAGGACATAAACCAGAGTGACAAAGGTTGTATATTGGAGTGCATATTAGAGTTGGTAGCAGTGCAGAGTGTATGGATGCAAATGCAAGCAACAACACAGAGATTCCAGTAGAAATGTGCAGTAGCTAGCAGTAGTCAGAAGACTCTGATGACATATGCATTATACTGATTCAGTTGTTTGGAGACTATTCATTTTCAGGAGAGTTTCATGTGCAAACAACACTAGAGAAGTGTTGCATGCAAGAACATTCCAAAGGTACCAGATCGAGATAGATTTATTCCTTTCTTGTTGAGAGGAAGTGTTGAAATTTGCAACAAGAAACAGTGAAATTGACATCTAGAAATTAAATCTAGAAAATAGCACCTATAAATGGCTATCATGTGAGGCTTTTGATTTAATTATTCCTTAATTAAATTGTAGTTTCATCTCATAACAACTTGTATCAATTAACTAAGTGAGATAGATTTAGTTAGCTTAAGAATTTCGAGTTAAGGGTCAAAGGTGAGGCATGTAGAGTGATTCTATTATTTTTAGGGTCCAGTTACAGTTAATGCACTAGTTTGGTGTGAGTGTAATCAATTACCTCAAAATTAATTGAGTTAAAATTAGTTTAACTAGTTCTAACCGAGTGATGATCTAGTGAAAGGTTAAGTAAATTAAATTAGATTTAATTCACAAGTAGTGATCTATCAGATAACTGATGATTAGCTATTATTAGCTGCATGCATGTCAATTCTGATGATGACCTAATTGAGACAAAGGTTAAAGGGAAGTAAACTATTAGTTTTATTATTAGCGAATTGCCCGAGCGCAATTATAAAGTCAGAGGAAGGCTCATGAAAGATTGCACAATCAAGGAAAGTTGGTTATCCTATTTAATAGGGATTAATTTCCTAGGGATTGTGTGAGCAAGGCTGGCTAAGCAGGGGCTGAGAATTGGCTAAGTGTTGGTCAATTTTGCCTAAGAATTGCTAGTCAGTTTTGAGCAGGATCAGGGTGAGACGATCGATAGAGTGCAGGATTTTCTCAGTGTGAGAAAACATTATATTTTTTCATGATTATTTGACTATATACAATATATGATAGAGGGGTTTTGAGTAGGTGCTTTTCCCAGATACATCTTGTGTTGTGTGATTGATAGTTCCCTTCTCTTACTTGCATGTGATTGAGCGATCGTGTTTTATATTCCGCAAATATAGTGAAAAGATTTAGTATCTTGTTTTAGCACATTACATGATCGGATTTAATCCATTGGTATAGAGTTTCCATATCATTTCTACATGGTATTGGAGCTGTGTTAGAGATTTTCTACAACCATCACGATATATTCTATATAATAGTATGTCCTAGAAATAAAGTGATCCATAGTTTAATACTTTATTGGTTTATGATCTCTATTTAAAGTGATCCATAGTTTAATACTTTATTGGTTTATGATCTCTATTTAAAGAGCATGGAAGGTGGTTATTTGTCTTTAAGTGAAAGTGTGCTTCTTAGTGCATGTTTTTAGTATGCACTATTTGTATTTTAATCTCACCATCATGATATATTCTATATAACAATATGTCTAGACATAAAGTGATCCATGGTTTAATACTTTATTGATTTATGATCTCTATTTAAAAATCATGGAGAGTTTTAACCACTTAAAAACATTAGTGTTATGATATTTGATCTTGTTTTGTGTGTAGTTATTAAAAATGTTCACCTATATGGAACACCTTATTTTCTTGCACATGGTATTTGTAATGCCCCACTTGATTTCATAAGGCAAATTTTGATTAGAGTTTAATTAATATGTAAATGATGACTTATAATTTTTGAGTAATATCTACACTTGTGAAATTGTAATTTTATTTTATTTTTATTGGTATGACTTTGATTATTTATTTCATTTCTAATATGTCTTCTCAAATCGAATCTTAGATAAGGTATGACATTCTTTATTTATTTCTAAATCAAATATCTAGATTTTGTACAATCAATATGTCTTCTCAATTTAACTTGTAGATAAGATATGGCCTTCCCTCATTTATTTCTAAATCAAATATCTATATTTTGTACATCCAATATGTCTTCTCAAATCTAAATTTTGGTCTTCTCACATTTATTTTTGAATAAAATATCTATATATGGTAAGAAAGTCAAGGTTAATAAATTATAAGGATGAGGGGTTAGTGATGAAATTAATGGAAAGTAGTTGAAGTGGATGAGAGGAAAATATATAAAAGGGAAGGAGGACGAGAGGAAAGGGAGGGGATTCTTGGTCTTGTTTTGGCATTGTGGAGGATTATTGGTCTTATTTGGCATTGGAGGAATATCCTTGGTCTTGTTTGGAGTTGAAGGGTGTTGATTCCAACTTGGACACACTACAGTTGGTTGGACTTGAGCTCGGAGGGCTAGGGAGCCCGTGGAGGTTCCCTGGGCTAGGAAATCAATCCTAGTTAGCCAGGAAGTAAATCTAGTTGGGTAGCCCAGCAAGAGCTTCTCAACAAAATCAAGAGCATCTCAACCAAGCAAGTGATACAGGTATTCTTCAATTGTTGATTAATTATGTAAATTGCTGCAATGAAAATTCTTACTTGGTTAATATGTTGTAAATAAATTTTACTTGTAAATGTTGAGATAGAAATAGACTAATTTCATTTTTATTGTGTTGAATTAAATGATAAATTATAGGTTTAGTTAAAAAATCTTGGATCTAAATTCTCACATATGATATTAGAGCTCAAATTCAAAATCGAGACCTTGAAAATGCCTATTAATATCACCTATATATATAAAATAAAAATTTTCTTTAAACCAATTGTCCATAATCATATACTAGAAACTTTTATCCTTCAAAAATTAAAATGCATTAATATTGACTTTCTAACCTCATTTTAACTTGATACCAATGAATGATAATAAACCATAAATTTACTAGTGAAAGTCGATTCCTCTCCTAGTGGGAATTTTGCTTACTAGAGAATTAAAGGAACCATGAGCCAGCAATCGGAAAGGGAATGTCCGTCACTGCTCAATCCCACTGACTTGTCATTGACCATTATTCAGTATCTAGGTAAGAATGGGAGCAACAAATCCTTACACAACAGTATAGAACGAATAAAACAAGGAAGATAAAATTTTGTAAATTATCTCAATCCGTGAGGATTCTAGCCTGGAAATTCTGGCAAGAGTCCACACATTTTGACAGGCACTGGTAATTTCGGCCAAAGGAGGAGGGAAAAAATCAGAGTCATTTACCTTGCAAGGCAGAGGACATAAGCAATTTGGAGAAAGTTGAACGCGAGATCGAAAATATAAGTTTAATTGTGGTATTTTTGGGTCTGCGGGCAGTGTTTGGTGAAAACAAAGCAGAAGCCTCAGCTGCAGCTCTAGAGAAGATTAAAGAGGAGCTAATGTTACAAGTTATTAATTTACTTTTTTATTATTTTTATTTTACTTTCTCACTCTAACGTCACTTTTATCTATCTACTCATTTGTTTTAATCATTTGATAAACACATTTGTATTTACTCATAATTTATCCAATTATTTGTTATTTTCTTGCTTATTCTACTTCATTAAGTCTCTTACTATTTGTATTCCTTGTTAACATATCTTATAATTCCTTTTTAGTAACTCATTAATTATATTGTAATCTCTTTTGTAATTTAACTTGTTTTTATATAACCATTTCTTTTCATTTACTTTATTGCATTTATATTTGTGCCAATAGATATATTATATATATATATATATTTACTTTATTACTTTATATATATATATATATATATATATATATATATATATATATATATATATATATATATATAATTTTTACCATATTTTCTATTTTATTAATTAATATGTTATTCTCATTTCCATTTATAATTTTTTTTTTTGTCTTTCAAGTTTTAATTTATGTTTATATACTTCTTATAATTTGTTTCTATTTATTTTATATCATATTACTATATATATATTTACAAATCTGGTTTCTTATTTTACACTATATTTTATCTTTCACTTGTATATCACATAACACTAATTTTTTTTGGTACTTCTATTACTTATATTTACTTGTTTCACATAAATTATATTATTTGTGATTATTACACTTACCATTTTATCTCTTCTCTTTTACATTATTTCATATTTTTTCATTTAAGAAATATTTTTTTTTTTTTATTTTGTTATTATTATTATTTTTTTGTTATTTAAGAAATGAGAAAAGCATTTGTAAACATTTGGATGCTATACTGTCTAATTTGGATGCTATACTGTCTAATTCTAGACACAATTTTCATTTAGATAAGAGGAGATGCTAAATACCCAAGACTAGATATAAATAAGTAGCTTTCCATATCAAATCTATCCACTAATAAAGCATTATTAATTCTATTTAGACATATTTATTTATTCATTTTGATACTAATGATTTTCCCACATATTTCCAAACAACTATTTAACCATAATGAAAAAACAAACTCAGAAATTTCAACAGTATTTAACCACAGTGGAGAAACAAACTCAGAAATTTCAACAGACCCACTTACGAAGAAAATAATAAATTATTACCTCTTAAAAAAAAATATGGTGTAATTAATTTATTAAATTTCAAATTCGATTGGATCTCTCGGGTAAACGAACTTTGAAAAGGTTACACCGTAATAAGAATTTACCAATCCCATCTTACATCTTAAACTAAAATATTTCCTTTTTTAAATCTTTTTCTTTTTTTGGTTTTTTAAACACTACTACTTGCTTCTCAAGCGTAGTGAAATTAACTTGTTCAATTAATTTATCTAGTGGTCAACCAAATAGTGAAAATACACAAATTTTCTTCTACTATCTCCTTTGAATCCAAACCAACCTTTGCAAAATCTAGATTGTAGGCCTTAGATTTGTTTGGTTTCCATTTAACAATATCAAGAAAATGTAAAATAATATTATCTATATTTTTTTTTCAAGTTTAATAGAACATCTATTACAAAATACTCTGTACTGTATGATTTTCTAATCTCTTCCCAAAGGGAAATGGATACATGATAAAAGCATTAGCTTTTCTAAAGTTACTACTCTATTTTAGTGCATTTTTTGTTTTTTATCAGCAAAAGGAAACAAGGAAACATGGTAACAGGGGCTATCGATGAAAAACGGTTGGTAACATCTGTGGGTAACTTGGGAACCTTGGGTAAAGTCTGTGAGTAACTTGGGAACTTTGGGTAGAAGGCATTCACTGCCTAGTCTTGGGCAAGAGGATTTTTATCCATGTTATTCACTCCCTTCCTCACCCATATTCTAGGAAATTAATTTTTAGTCAAAAATAAATCTAATCATAGACTTCATTTTTCGGTAAACAATTTCTTGACTAGCAACCGTGGTGTTTGATCAACATGTCAGGATTCTTATGAGAGAACCTTTAGTAATTCCAAACTTTTCATCTACTTTATAATTAAGGGTGTTCTAAAACTTATTAAAATAACTCAAACTTATTTTTTTTTTTAAATTACTAATTGATTTTTTTTAAATAAAATAAATTCAATTTTGATTCAAAATTTACATAGTTATTTAATGACTAGCAGTATTCATTATTGACCACAAAATGTGGATTTCATTAACCATACAATGCAGAATCTACAGAAATACAACTAAAACTAACCTGGATGCATTTGCAACTTTAGCCCTAAAAAAAATAACTAGAGAATTTAAGTTAGAAACACAATAGATAAAAGAATCTGTTTGGATGGTGGTTCAAAGGCTATTTCTATTCTGTTTCATTGGTTTATATGGTGCAACAGAAACATAAATCTTTTTGAGGGAAGACCTTGCTCTCCAGAAAGGACGGTTCAACAGATCTATATTTATTTGGAGAGACATAAGTCTTATCAGAAGTCTCCCCTAGATTTATCCAGGAGACTGAGACTACATGAATTTCATTTCCGAGTTGGATATTTTGATGGGGCTACTTAGAACTCAATTTGCGGGTGCGGGGTATGGCTTATGCTGTCACCTTCATGTCATTATAAATTCTATTGGAATGGAGGGAATGTTTCAAATATGAGAGCGGAGTGCATAGTTTTATGGGGACTTTTATGGGTGGCAACTCATCTATATGTGGATAGATTATGGGTTTTTGGGGATTTTAATATCCTTATTGATCATATGAACAAAAAATCCAATCTAAACCCTGGTTTGGTCACTCACTGGATCTAGCGCATCCATGTTTTGAAGAATAATTTCACTTTCATCTCTTTTTGCCATGTCTACAGGGAGAAAAATGAGGAAGCTAACCATTTATCAAAAAGAGGATTGGAGGGCACCTTTGGTTATATGAATTATGAACTCATTCATGCTCATGGAATAGGTGCAGAGGGCATGATCAAATTAGCTTAATTGCTGGTGTATTTCTAAATGTTTCCCTGTTTTTGTTTAACTTAATGTTGGACTGAAAGGGCGGTAGTCAACCTAGGTACGTTTTCTTTCGAACTTTTTGCACCATCTCATTTTTGTTAATGATCTTTGTAATACAAGATCTCTCGATGGAACTGTTTTATGTTATGATTTTTTTTTTAAAAGACGGCTGGAGAACACTATACAGTCTTCATTACAATTTTATTTGCTCGTTGTTTGAACTGTCTCTAAAGAAACTTGGTATTGTTTAACTTTTATTTCGAAGAACTTTGTTTTTCCCATGTGTAATGATTGTAAGAGGCTTGCTTCAAACTTTGTCTACGGACAGAAAATGTCTCATATAGACGTTTTTGCCATATAGTTTTACTTTGGTACGTAATATGAACCAGAAATATTTTCATACTTGAAAAAAAGAACTTGTCAACATCATTTCTTTAATGGAAAATAATTTTACCAGTTTATGGTAGTTGATTGGTACTTTTAAATTTATAAAAAAAATTGACAAAACTTCCAAGTCCAGGGACTATTCAACATGTTGTTGCCTGTTGTTTAAGGTAGCCGCATGTTGGAATATCATTGAATACTCAACAAGATTTTATTTATTTATTGAACTTAAATTTATTTATATTTAAATTCACCAAGAAATATAATTAAGTGGTGCCCACTGTAAATCCACCCCATTCCAACTCCTACCCACTTGACAGAGATAGCACGTACAGACAGTGTCAGTGTCAGGAAATGTTGTGCTTTGGAGTGACTACAACTATTTTTCTTTTTCCCACTCAGTAGCTGAGTGAATGCTAACTGGAATTTCTACATTAGACTAAAGGAGGTGCTCCACACATTGCAAGCTATGGATCAATGAGGCATTCCGCCAGACTGATATACCTATGCTTATCTCTTGCAGAGTTGCTTCAATATTAATTTCATTGCAGAGTTGTGCACAAATATTACAGGGATTTGATGTCACTGATGTACTTTCTCAAACAATTTGCATGCTTAGTCAGATTTATCTATCCACTCAAATCCTACTACCATTTTTGTCCATGAAATTACTTTATGTTTGGATACGATTTATATAGTCAGTGTATTTGAACCACATTTTGATTCTAGAGACCTAAAGAAATTTGGGAAGAAAGGGTAAAGAGACCTAAAGAAGCTTGGGAAGAAAGGGTATGCACTTTTTGCACTTCTGGGGCAGTGGAATCAGAAAAACATTTCATTTTGGAATGTGACGCTTTCAGAGACATCAGGGACAGTTACCTTAGTATGTTAGCATCAATTCCGTGGCATTGTCTTTTCAGTGATGGAACTGTTATAAGGTTGAGTTAGCTCATCATCAATTTGAGTAAGAAAATGATTGAATTGCAAAAGGCAAAAGACAAGGAAGTTGGTGGTCCCATAGACTATTTTTAGTCTCGTGGACATTAAAATATCATTCATTCATTCATATCCCACAATCACTTTGCCAGTCATTTTAGGCATTTGATCAAACAATTGTTGGGCACCCTTTACTCTCCCACTGAGAAAGTGCATAATTTTTTTTTTTTTGGTCGGAAGATTGATTAATATTCTCGACGAAGTATTAGTGTAGTGAATCTGTGCTGATCAGCAAATTCAATTTCGAGAAATTGAGAAAAGGGTCTACTGACGCTTATGTTGGATACCGTCTATTCTTCACCTGATCTCAGCGAAGGAAGCCTCAACTGAAAGTTCATCTTCTGGCAGTGCAAAAGCTGCTGAAAATGATTTTATTTAAGGGTTTTATTTCTATTTTTATTCTTTATCAAGAAAGAAAAGCCATAGCATTGCAGAGACTGTCAACTGTGAAGCAGAAATTGACAAATTCATTGTTCAACAATTGCAGCAAGAAGTAGAAATTGAGAAGGAATCCGATAACTGTCTGAATATACAGTTACAAAAGACTCAGGAATCAAATAAGCATTTACTCTCTGTTGTTCAACAGCTGGAGGAAAAACTTAACTGGAAAGGGAGATAGAACACCTTTCTAACTTTGAATCTTCAGCTGTTGGAGATGAAAATAAGCGTGGTATATTCGATGTTGAAGCTGAATGGATGCAAAATATTTCCTCCAAGGATGAAGAGATCCGCAAATTAGAGGCCCAAATATATAATTTTCAGATTCAGAAATTTTCTACACATGTTAAGGACTATAGTGATGAATCACAAGAGGATTTACGCAAAGCCCTGGAGATATCTAGAAAAGAGATGGATGATCTTGAGAGGGATTGCAAGGAGCTCACAGATGAAAATATGGAGCTTATCTTTAAGTTGAACAAATTAAACAAGATTTTGGAATCAAAGAACATATCCATTCCAGAGGTAGAAGATTACCAAAGTGTACAAAACAAGTCCACTATAAGGCTCAAAGATGCTACTGATAAGGCAACAACTGTACAATGTGAACTTGATTATCCAAAAAAAAAGTTGCAGATCTTGAAGGGGATAATAAAAGGATAAAGGAAATTTGATGCAGTGTAGTCTGCCTTCATTACAGATCGTAAAAACTGCCGCAAAAAGCAAAGCACCCAAATAAGGACTCTATTATTGATCCAAGGATGTGAAGCATGAATAAGCACACAAGTAGATCAGCGTCTGAATACCACATTCCTTGTCGTGACATCAGGCCTATTAGTGATAAGTTTCGAATGAGCTTCCATTTCCCAGGTCTTCCAGCTATAAATCTTGCTTTTTGCTAAAAGTAATTTTTTTCAGAAGAAAAAAAAGGTTGTTAGGATTCTGGACACCACATATCTCCACAATGGTATGATATTGTCCACTTTGGGCCTAAGCCCTCATGGCTTTGCTTATGGGTTTTACCCCAAAAGGCCTCATACTAATGGAGATAATTGTCCATCCTTATATACGCATGATCCTCCCCACTTCTAGTCAATGTGGGACTTTGGTCGTATACCCAACAATTCTCCTCTCGAACAAAGGACCATTGAGCCTCCCCTCAAACGATTATCCATCCGTCCACTCTCTACCAACCAGGATTCTCCGCTCCAATGCGTTGGAAGCACACGCCTTACATGGAGCACCACCTGACTCGAGAGCTTGCTTTATCCCAGGTCAACTCCTCTTCACCGTGTTGGGACCAGGACACGTCGTCCATGAAGAATCCGGAGCATACCGCCTGTCTAACCGAGCTCATCCACGGATCCCATCGTGATATTACCGGGGCCCACCACCTTCGTTCGGCATTCGAGGATTCATCCACTTCGCTAACTTCGGGGCATGGCTCTGATACCACTTGTAAGGATTCTGAACACCACATATCTCCACAATGGTATGATATTGTCCACTTTGGGCCTAAGCCCTCATGGCTTTGCTTATGGGCTTTACCCCAAAAGGCCTCATACTAATGGAGATAATTGTCCATCCTTATATACCCATGATCCTCCCCACTTCTAGTCAATGTGGGACTTTGGTCGTATACCCAACAAAGGCTGTGTATATTAGATATAACAGTACATTGACGAAATTACATTTTCAGCTAACTTGAAACTAGCGAGAAAACCAAAAATACCAAGCCAGATTATAAGATGCTCATTCATAGCATGAAGAAGCATATTACAGGTAAGTGGCAATCAAAATTACGGGTATTACCCAGCCCATCATGATTTGTATCTGATCATCCCTGTTAAACAAGATAAACAGGATTGAAAGATATGATTACATTTAACAATCAGGCAAACAAAGATATTCATAACATAGAAAGCCAAATATATTTGTCTTTCACTCAGATATCAGAAATTCATCTTGAAGATAGAGACAATATCAACGATATCAGTCTCGCATTTCATCTTACAACTTGGTTTGAATTCAAAAATTTTTCTTCAAAGTTTGGGTTTAAAAATTTTTTTTGGAAGACATTTTCTGGAGGCGGCGTGATTTTTCTTGGAGGTTCAAAGTTTGAATTTAAAGAACTTTTTTGGAAGACATTTTTGGAGGCGACGTGATTTTTCTTTGAGGTATGTACGTGTTTTGTGTTGAAATAAATCTTTTGAGCTTTTTTGTTCAAAAATTTTTCTTTACATTTTAAGATTTAAAGAATTTTTTTGGAAGACATTTCTTGGAGGCGGTGTGATTTTTCTTAGAGAGATGTACGTGTTTTGGATTGGATTACGTATTTTTTAGAAAAGATTTTTTTAAATTAAATCTTTTGTGATATTGTTTGTAATTGAGTTATTGTCTAATTTTTTAAAGAAAATTTTTTAAACCTCATACCCTATTATCATGGGAAATCGAAGAACTTGTGTGAGAAAATATGATCGAAAAAGAAAGCCCGAGGAACGTAGAGAAGAGACGAGACAATATCGCAAAAGAAAGTTAGAATCTCTCTCAAATATTGAAGAGGAAAATCAACCTCAAGCAGAAATTGAAGTAGGTATGTAAATGTAAATATTACATGCTCTATTGATATATATTTAAAATTTTCCTAATGTAAAATGTAACGCTTAATTTTTATTTGATAAACTAGTTTGAAAAATATTTTGTTTGATGTAAACAGACAGAGATATTCCTCAAAATATTGAAGAAGAAAATCAACCTCAAGCAGAAATTGAAGCAGGTATGCAAATGTAAATATTATGATCTATTGATATATTTTTAAAGTTTTCCCAATGTAGAATGTGAAGCTTAATTTTTATTTGATGAACTAGTTTGAAAAATATTTTGTTTAATATAAACAGACAGAGATACTCCTCAAAATATTGAAGAAGAAAATCAACCTCAAGCAGAAATTGAATCGGGTATGTAAATGTAGATATTATGATCTATT
Organism: Pinus albicaulis; assembly: GCA_034641835.2. Lineage (NCBI taxonomy): Eukaryota > Viridiplantae > Streptophyta > Pinopsida > Pinales > Pinaceae > Pinus > Pinus albicaulis. The sequence goes on from CM076584.1 coordinate 478,714,875, forward strand.
GATATATTTAAAATTTTCCTAATATTTGTTGACATATTTATTAATTTAGTTATTTATTGAATATGTACTATTTTTTCGAATATGTAAAGATGAAATCACTATCGATAATGAGATGTTAGAAAATGTCGACACTCACACATATGGAGATAAAAAACCTGACTATATTATACGATATCGTGTCGAGAAAATTTTGGAAATGTTTTTCAAAACTGAGGTGACAGTTCAAGCTCAAATGTTGAAAGGTCTCTTATCATCAAGGAAATTAAAAGAAGCGACGACACTATTGGGTATTCGAAAATCATCCAAAGATAAAAAAATGAAAGAAGAGGTGATAAAAAATATGAGTAGTGCTATAGAGTCAATTAAGAGATCTAGAGATAAAGATGTTTCAAATATACGTAGAGGAATACAAATGGCAATGGTTTCACCAAGTACTCAAGAAAATCGTTTGAATCTAACATCTATGGCATGAGCACTGGGAACCTCGCGAAAAACTCTGCACAAACATCGAAAATTTCGACTGCAAATAGACGTAAATGATGAACTCGCTTGTTGGAGAGCTATTTGTAGGCAACCATACAAAGATAGACTTGGAGAAGATGTTAAAAAATAATATATGAATATTGGAAGAACAATTCACGTGTTTCACCGACTGCAAGACATGTGATGCGAAGAAGAATAGCATGAAATCAATACGAAGAACATGAAAAACATCTCTTGGAAACCACTCAAATAGAGTTATTCAACAAGTTCAAAGAAGAGAATCGTCAAATTCAAGTTTCACTCAGTTCTTTTGTTCAACAAAAACCATGGTATGTAAAACCTATCACCGTACGCGACACTTGTTGTTGCCGTTATCATGTGGAATTTGAGTTATATTATGACACATTCCTTGATTTCGGTAGAACATTATGGAAGGATTCACCTCCTCCTTCCACTATACGTGAATTCATATCTCAAATTCTATGTGAAAGAGAAAGCGATGAACTATTTTACAAAAAGAAATGTGTTGGTGGTAAAAAATGCGATGATTGTGGAAATTTGACTAAATTTCAAAACAAATATCGTATTGATATAAATGATCAATCATTGTCCAACATGAAAGTGAAATGGAAGAGATACGAATATACCGGTACATCGATTCAAAGTGCAGATAGTGTTAAAAGAATCGAATTACGAGAAGACGAAATTTTTCTAATAGACTTTTTGAGAAAGTTTGAAGCAGAAATTTACAAATACACCATGCATTCCCATAGAGCTCGATGGCAAGACTTGCAATTCAAAAAATCTCGTGAAGTTTTTCCACCAGGAACCATTTTGTCGGTGATTGATTTTGCAGAAAACTACACATTTGCTCCACAAAAAGAAATTCAGAGTGAATACTATCACTCTGACCAAGTCTCCATGCTCGTTCATATTCTCTATAGACATGCTGAACAAAATGTCGATCATATAGAAAGCACGAGTGAAAATCGACATATCATTAAAGAATATCATTTTTATATCAGTGACGATCGTACGCATGATACATGTTTTGTACAACATTGCTTTGGAAAAATTTATGATTTATTGAAAAATCGTGGAATAACATTCAATGAACATTGGATATGGTCAGACGGATGCGCAGGTCAATTCAAATCTGCACGATCATTTTTTTGGTTGTGTCGTCTTCATAAGAAAACCTCCATTAAACATTGTTGGAATTTCTTTGAGACTGGCCATGGAAAAGGAGAACATGACGGTGCAGGAGCATGCATAAAACGAGCACTTCGAAGATATCGAATGAACCACTTTGCACGCCGACTTGCAAACGCTGAAGAAGTTGTTCAATGGTGCAAAAATGCTCTAAGCCATGAGATTAACCCATCACGAGAAGTGCAAAGGTACATTCGATTTAATTTATATTGGTAATCTAATTTTAAACATTGTACATTTATCATGCAATGATTATTTTTAATTGTATTTTGATATCATATTTACAAATTCTTTTCTAATTTTCCATATAAAGGTTTTTCTGGCATATTGGAATCGGAGACGTAAATAGATCAATTGGAAATGAAGTTGGAACAATAAAAGGGACTCGAAAATTGCATTCAATTCAAACAAAATTGTCCACAAATGTGTTTGCATTGGATAAAAGAAAATATTCTTGTTTTGTGATGTTTGCATAGACAACACAAAATCCAATGACGTCTGTGAAAACAAAATGTATGTGAACGATTGGAAACATACAGAGCTAAATACAAAGGGAAAAATGTCTGTTGCAATGATTGAAGAAATGGAATCAGATGAAACTACAATATCATCCGATGGTGATCGAGTTTTTGATCTTGTTAGAGAAGGTAACATTTGAATTACTTTTTAATGATTTAAAGATTTACAAATTTAAATTTAAATATGCATAATTAAATGTTAAATTTATTTTATTGTGCAGGAGATGTTTTTGCTGTACTTGCACCTATTGACAACGATGAAAATGTGAAGTATTATTTGATGCGTTGCACTGAACAAAAAATGAAATTATTACAAGACTATAATGATCACGGATTTCGGTATGACAAAGGGTCTATTATACTGAAAGGTTATTTTTTCAAACAAACTCGTCAAAGTGGAGACTTTGTTTACTTCGAAGACTATGAACCTGATTCCATAAGTTGTCAATATAGTCACTTGGTGTGTGCAGCACGCATAAAGTTGATAGAAGTTCGATCAAAGAAAAAATCAAAAATTAAGAAATGGAAAATGTCAAAATCCGATCATGAACGGATTATTGAGGATGGAATTCCATTAGAATTTTTTTGAGTGAAGTGTCGGGACAACAATTTATTATCTTTTAAACCTTTCAATACTCAACTAAAAATTGAACTGCTTATGTTATTTGTGGTTTGCAAATGTTACAAATTGTTTGGGTACAAGCACGTGCTCTAGTTTCCACTGAAAATAGTTTTTCTATACATGCGCATTGATTTAAAATGTTAAATATGTATTGGATATATATATTCTAGAATGAAATTAATTTTTCTTGTATATTAATTGTTTTTGTATATGTTCTCCGACCATATGGTACAAATTATTTCACTTTATTTTGTAAAGTCGGATTCGGTCCCCATATGGCCTAGCCTCCAAGGGATGAGATAACAAATGGTTGTCCCCACTTGCCCGAATCTCGGCTTTTAAGTACAATTTTACTGTTTATGTCGAGCATCTTACATGATGTCCTAGCGAAAGATAGATTCTCTTTGTTTCAAGTTTCTAGTAAAAGTTGTCACTGAATGCCCCGCTCGAACTCTTGTAGTAAACACCATACCTCATCTCTCTTGCTCTCCAATATTATTAGGTTTAATTATTATAACAAAAAAATCGTTCTACATTATCAATAATTTTTTGCACTTAAAGTAAAATCAATGAACACTATTAATCCAATGTCTTTACAAGTAATGTACCATCATACATGTAATTATATCAAATTAGAAATCAACATATACAATGAAATCAATGGGGATTGTCTTGTTGCAAGTAACATAATTTCAATTTACCATATGTGCAAATGTAGGTTGAAACCATCCAAAACTTTAAGTTGTAAATTGAAACCATCCAAAACTTTAAGTCTTAAAACCCTTTCGATTATATATTGTGCATCATTAAAACATTTAACATTTAAAGTTCATTAAATATCACATGCAAAATGTAGATTGAAACCATCCAAAACTGGAGTTTTAAAAACTTCACATGCCACATGCCAATTATAATTCAACAATCCGACAAAAACATTTAACAAATTAAATATCACACGCCACACTAAGACGACCACACTAAGAGGATTGGTGCACTTCGTTTGGAAGGAGTCAATATATGTCGTATTGGAGCGATTAGACGGAATTCGAAAAGGAAAGAGCTTGAACCAATTCAAGCAGACCCAGGATCTAATTGTTCTATGGAGCTTCATGAGAAGAGATATGTGAAAAGCACTGTTAAGCCATGCCAATTATAATTCAACAATGCAACAAAAACATTTAACAAATTAAATATCACACGCCAAAGTCGTTTCAAGTTTTTGGTAAAAGTTGTCGCCGAATGACCTACTAGAATATTATAAATACTAACTTTGTAAGATCATTTGGCATTCGGAAAAAATTGAAAGTCTTAGACTGTCAATCAATTTAAAGTATCATTCACCATAAGGAGTGTAAAATATTCAATGTAGGTTGGTGACGATGCTCACTCCTAGCTTGAAGCAGCGCCAATGACCAATTCTTTAATGAATTCCAATGCACTAGACCAAATTTGGTTCAACCTACTTGGTTTTTCACGCAAGAAATTCCAAGGATGGACTTTCTAGACAAACTGCTGAAATTGAAAAGCTTGACATGGAGATACGACAAGGTGAACAAAGACTTCAGGAACTCTTTATGGAAAGGGCTCACTTGAAGGAAATAAGCACCACGTTGCAGGGTAAAGTCAAGAACATGGAAGATAAGATCAAGAGGGACTTTCTTGATCCGAAACCTATTAGTTTGAAGAAAGAAAATGCATGTGTTGGCACACTTGGAAAAGAAGACGACCACACTAAGAGGATTGGTGCACTTCGTTTGGAAGGAGTCAATATATGTCATATTGGAGCAATTAGACAGAATTCGAAAAAGAAAGAGCTTGAACCAATTCAAGCAAGCCCGGGATCAAATTGTTATATGGAGCTTCATGAGAAGAGATATGTGAAAAGCACTGTTAAGCCAAGGGCTAGTTCGAAAAACATATTGGAAGAGGAAATGTTGAAGAAGATTGCGAAAGTAAGGCACAAGACAAGGAGGAATGATGATGAAAGTTTCTTGGACTTGAGATTCATGTCTACAACCGTACATGGGAAAAAGTTCTCTGCTTTGATAGACACGGGGGCTACCCATAGCTTCCTAAGTCGAAAGGCAGCTTCATCTCTTAGAAAGAGGAAGGCTAGCATCGAGAAAGAGTTGAGTGCTTTCAAGGCGGTCAACTCAAGGATAAAAGTAGCACGACTGGTGTCATGAAAAGCACACATGTGAGAGTAGGGTCATGGTTTGGAAAGATAGACTTAAGATTCATTGACATGGATGATCATTCTATGATGGACCATACCAATGATGGACCGAGACATTCTCTTAATTCTTGTGATCAATCTTAAACTATTTTATGAAAGATAGATAAACCATTTAAATATTTAGCTCAAACTCTTGTAGTAAACACCATACCTCAATTATCTCTTGCTCTCCAATATTATTAGGTTTAGTTATTATAACACAAAAATCATTCTACATTGTCAATAATTTTTTGCGCTTACACTGAAATCAATGAACACTATTAATCCAATGACTTTACAAGTAATGTACCATCATACCTGCAATTATATCAAATCAGAAATCAACATATACTACATAATGAAATCAATGCGGATTGTTTTGTTACAAGTAACATTTCAATTTACCACGTGCAAATGTAGGTTCACATTCTATCATTCATGTAGTTTTAAAAACTTCAGATACCATTAGAATTATATTTCAACTATCCAACAAAAACATTTAACAATAAATATCACATGCCATGCCAATTATAATTCAACTATCCAACAAAAATATTTAACATTAAATATCAAATGTCAAATGTAATTCAATGACAACATTACTTCACATTCACATGCCAAAAGTACTAAAACCATCGAAAGAAAACTGAAATCAATGAACAAGTTATTAATCCAATGACTTTACAAGTAATGTACCATCATATGTATGCAATTATATCAAATCAGAAATCAACATATAATGTAATGAAATCAATGGGGATTGTCTTGTTACAAGTAACATTTCAATTTACCACATGTGCAAATGTAGGTTCACATTCCATCATTCATGTAGTTTTAAAAATTTCAAATGCCATGCCAATTATAATTCAACTATCTAACAAAAACATTTAACATTAAATATCACATGCCATGCCAATTATAATTCAACTATCTAACAAAAACATTTAACATTAAATATCACATGCCATGCCAATTATAATTCAACTATCCAACAAAAACATTTAACATATGTCAAAAAATATGTCCAAAAAACATATTGTAATAAAATATGTCCAAAAATTGTAAATCTCACTCAAGTATCAAACTGTATCAAGTTTAACAAATTTTAAAACCATCTAAATTTTGAAATAAAATCAAATCTACTGTATATCTTGTCCATAAAATGGAAGATCTAGCCTCTGGGTCTCGGTTGGCTCGCTATCTTGTAAAGGGAAAACCTACATACACAATGTACATGTACTTGAACATTAAAATTTGAAGTTTTAAAAATGAACGAGAATATATATATCTAGAACTTCATCTAAAAAACAAAATATAACAAAAAAATCGCGCAATACCTCGTAAGGTTGCCTCTCCATTTGATGAACAGGATCTGCCATAGAAACATCTCTAGTGGTAACATGTACAATATACATGTACAGTTAAATATAAATATATATATATATATATATATATATACAGAAATAATTTATATAAATTAAAAACTTTCAAATGAAAATGCACGTGTGTACATATATATAAACTTATTTGAACAATAATTTATTAAAAAAAAGAACTAAAGACAACTTCTTCAAATGCTGTGGATGTCCCTATCTCCGTCGCTAAAGTCCTCGGATTAAAAAAATCTTCTATACAAACCTAAATTCAAAAAATTTTAAATAACTCAAAATATAGATCTCTCTCTCTATATCTCAAATTTTTATGGAACTTTTTGAGGTAACATAAATTTTGAACTTGTGAAAAATTGTCCATACTTGGTCATCTCCCAATGAAGTAGAAGGTATATCTCCTAAAGAAGAAGAAGGTACCGGGATCCCAAAAACATCAGACGGAATCGGTACTTGTTAAAACATTTTATCGAATTATATATATACATACATGTACATGTGTGGCAACAATTATTTATTTTAGAGTCACTTAAAAAACACTAACATACATGTGCCAACATATCATGATGGCCAGACCCAGCTGCATCGTTTGAGCCAGAGGTCCCGAACGTAATATTAACATTTTCATCACGCATCATGCCTAAGAACTGCAAATGGTGTTTTAACATATAATCATACCTTTTTGTTAGATTAATGTACACATACAAATAAATGTATACATGTGTACATACACATGTATTTATTACAAATTGTACACATGTATATGTAAATATAATTGCAAATCCTAAGGTCACTAACACATACCGTTCCGGTGCCCTCTTCCTCACGAAAAATTAGGTCTTGCAGACCATTGCGACAATTTATTGCGTATGTTCGGAGATCTTCAACATTCATGTTGTAAATCTCCTCATCTGTATGATAAACAAAATTGGTACGTGCATATTCACGTTCTCTTTGTCGATTTAAGCCAAGATCGACTCCACTCAATCCGCTATGAACATTTTCGATCATAACATCTCTTGCTTCACGACTTATTTGAGAAGTCGCATCCATCTCTGATCGCAAGGTTTCAACTCGAGACGGTCGACTCACCAATGGCGGCTCAGGGCGAGGCAACTCCACATCTCGCTTTGCGCCCTTACGTTGACATAATCGACCTCTCCCCGGGCCAAAAATTTTTGAAGGAAGATCATTGTAGTCGGGTTTCATACCCAAAAAAAATTCTGCATAAAACATTTGTGCAAAATAAAGAGGAACCTCATCGTTCCATGGAAGCTTTCCAAAGGCCGCAAGATGTCGACTATACAAATATTTTGCTTTGTCTGGGTGCTTGAAATATTGCACCTTCAACATCTTTCTTTTTGGCCCTTCCTTATAATTAAACATTGACTTAGCCTGCGCTCTTGAAACTTGTTTTTTTATGTCCTGCCATTTATCGGGACCTATCACTGTTTCTCTTCTCTGTCTCATCACTTCTACAAACGAATCAGTGGTTGGCCCCAAATCTTTGTACACTTTTACCATTTCACTCAATGAATGTGTAACTATCCGTAGGCTTTGTCTACTCTCAGCAGGTAGAGTCAAATCCTGGAGATCTGTCTGCAATTTTGCATAAAGGCTTTGACACCTTTGTAAGGTGCATTCCGCCATGTTCCTTTCCCATGGTATATCAGTAATCTCAGCCGGATAAGTTGTGCTAGGTTGACAACCTTCTTCTTCAATGTAGCACGCTGCCCTGCGTCTTTTTTGACCACTGGCTCGAACATTTTCAGCCTCTGCATCAATATATATAAAATTTCATATATTAGAAAAAACACGTGTAAAAAAAGTTGTAAAATTTTAATGAAAAAATATTGAAATTGATGGCAACCTTGATGTTGTTGGTTAACATCATCTCCAACATGACCCTGCTGAGAACCAGCCCCAGAATGATGCTGCTGAGAACCAGACCCACAGTGACCCTGTTGAGAACCAGCAGCCGTTGATTGCTGGCCTTCGGGGGAATAAATATCACCCCCTTTCCGCACCCTGCTACCTCGACCGGTTGAACCTTGGCCACGCTCCATTGATGGAGTAGAAAGCCTTCTCCTCTTGCCTCCTAAAAATTAAAATATGAAACTTATTAACAACTAATTTCACTCACAAAGTTAATAAAAAAAATCAATTCCATACGTACACACATGTATGGAGATTTAAGATTACATTTAAATACCGTGAACATCCTCCAATCCCTGAGCCTCCATATGGGATTCGGCCGATCTTCGTCTTTCATCCTCCATGATATATATCTATTGGTCAACATTCACAAAATAGATTTCAAAAAATCAATACCTCGAAGTAAAATCCAGTTTGGGGCTGTTAAATCCAATATGTTCTATATATTTCTTACATTTCTGCCCTCCTATTTTTCTTTCCAACCAAGGTTTATAAAATAACATAAGAAGCAACATGAGACTTAGAACAATCATTTTCATTATCTATATGGAAGGCAAGAATGATTATATCCCCTTGAGCTTAAGGGTATGTAGTTTGTCAATTTTTATCATATATTTTTTGGTAAGTGTAAATGTTTTTTTTATCTATAGTACAAGTCATGAGTTCCCCACTTTTACCTTATGTAAAGCATGATTCTAGGATTACTAAAATTTGTACTTGGTTTTTTAAGAATATATCAAATAAAGTTTTTGAGAAGCAAATATGGCTTTTTCCTTAGAATTTGGCACTTTGAATTTCCTTACCCATATTTTTTGTTAATGATTATAACCTTAAAATGGCTAATATTGGTTTGTCATCATCATCTAAAAATGACTTGGCACATGAAAATTTACCATGTCCATCATCATCACTTCACACCATCTCATACATGACCCCTTCTACATATTATATGCATGAATTTTTGAAATGTCATCCTCTCTACCTATCCCATGAATGATTGTGACAACAGGTGAATAAAATACAATTTATAAGAAGAAGATAGTTTCTAGCTTGTCCTCCTCCATCAGCCCCATAGCTAGTGATTTCTCAATTTTCCACTTCCAACTTTCTATTCTCGAAATTCATTAGCAGCTAATTTTATCGATAGCCACACCACTATACATATAATTATCATATACACTACTACATTAATGAACTCTACGTTGTTTGTTATTGTAAAGTCCAATAACAAACAATGTTAATTGAGTTTAGTAGTGTATATAACAATTTCATTGACTTCCAAGTGTGTTGTGACTAAATAGTAGAATTAACTACCAAAATGAATTTCCAAAATAAAATGTTGGAAGAGAAAAATAGGCAATCATTAGATATGGAGTGCGTGGAGGAGGACAAACTTATATTGATCATTTCCTTATCAAATTTCCTTTATTCACCTAATGTCACAATCAATCGTGGTCTAGATAGAAGGGATGACCTACCATAAATTCAATCATATAATGTGTAGAAGGGTCATATGTAGATGGTGTGAAACGATGATTACAAACATGATAATTTTTCATCTACTAGGTCATTTTGAGATGATGATTACAAACCAGTGCTAACCCATTAAAGGTTATAATCATTGGTGCCTAATGTGGGGTGGACAATTTAAATCAAGTTCGTATCAAAGTACAATTTAGCTCATTTTAGTCAAGGTTAGTTAGAAGAATTAGCTATTGGTTTCTACCTTCAATTTCCTCTGAAAATGAATGCGTACATGCTTTTGAGAGACATTAGAGACATTAGAGGAACAGGGTCCAAATTTTTGATGAAAATGTGCTATGAAAGTAAAGGGTTTTAAAGGCAAGCATGTACAAGGCATAGTTGAGCCAAAATGTTCTTCAAGAAGGGCCTAATTATTTGGGTCTTGGTTATGGAAAACATGGAAAATGCTCCGAAGCCAAGGAGGCTTGTGAGGTTTGTGTTCATGATGAATGGAACATGTACATAGTTTACCTTAAAGTTGTTGTGTTTTACGAATATTAAAAAATGAAGAACTTCTATTTAGATCCATTCCAGAGATTGACTGCAGGGGCATTTACTAGATATGTCACCTTTCATAAAAGATGAGATCCAGAGGCTACCTGAAGTAAACCAACATTAATTTCATTGTGTACACTCTTTATATAGGTATGGTTGAATGTTGTACATCTGGTACATAGATCAATTTGTTGTTTTCATTGTTTACTCTTAGAAATTATTTGAAGTGGGAGCGAAGAGTTGGTTTCTTCCTAGGTTGGCTTACATTTCCTTTAATATGTGATCCATGCCTTTCTCTAATTCATATTTTTATCTCTTGTATTAATTATGTTATTCTTTCTATGTATTGTTCAAGTACAAGGGGGTGAAATAATTTCTTATCATTTTCTAAGTGGTGAGGTCGTTTGAATCTCCAAGAGTTGTGTTGGTGTGGTGGGAACCATGCTAGGAGTTGGGTATTCCATTGATATGGTCAAGGTACTTAGTGTATGAGGAGCATCCAAAATTAGGCGGATTGGGATCTTGATGAGGGGGATATGTCACTTGATGCATGCGGTGATGATGGTATTTGATGAGTAAAGGACACATATAGATGAGATGAGTGTCTTTAACATAGAGCACTCAAGGGCATGCCATATACTAATTAACCGAGTTCGTGACATAATAAATGGTGGAAGAGGAATCATCAACATACGAGGTTGGTGTAAGTGGTGGTGCTACTATTGAGGCATGATGTATGGTGACCAACACATCTTGATATCGTCGGAGATTGAGACAATGTTGTGTATAATGTTTGTGTTTCACATAAATAGACAAGAGGTCGTTGGTTCTTAAACCCTTATTACGTGATGAGGTGGAAACATCACATGATGGAGTGGGGAGAAATGGGGGTGCTTAAGGGGTATGAAGGATACCCTTCAACTCATGAAGCATGGGGCATGAATTGGTGGGATGACCTAATGTGTCTCAAAGGGCACACGAGGGACTAACCTTGGGTATTTTTGGTTGAAGGTTCTTTCTAAAATAAAAATTATAAATAACTATGGAAACTTGCATTAACAAATTATCTTACAAAAATTATTGTAGAAAATTTTCAAAATTGAAATGCAACCTTAAATTCCTTGCATTTTTTCATCAACTTTGTTAATAATTGAATAGTCTACTAGTTGACTATATTACCAAATGCAATGAATATTGTCTTTTCCTAATGTTCATTGTGAAAATGGATCCTCACGTTAATGTGATAGGATCTTTTTCATCTCTCAAGTTACTAGGTCAAAGCATCCTAATGGGTAAATTAATTGTGAGATAAATTACTTGCATTAAATGTCAATCCAGGTTCTTATACTTCTGAAGTACACTTGCACAATATATGCCAAGCAATTAACTCTCAATCAAAAATGGAAATGTAGACATAATGTATACACACTTTACATTAAGAAAACGTGTATATGCACATGCTTTTGAAGAAAGAAAGGCATTTAACATGCTTCTTCATTCAAAATAAGTATTTAAAAAGCCCTAAAAAGAAAGGCATTTAGCATGCTTCTTCATTCAAAATAAGTATTTATAAGGCCCTAGAAATGAGATAAACTATATGAAGTGCTGGAGAAATTCCAAAGTTTTGGTTCTTATTTAGTAAAAAAAAAAAAAATCATATCATATCTAACTAACAAAAATCAACGTTTAAGGCTAATACTAAGAGAAAAGAAACGCAAAAAGGAATAAAGTAATAGAGTTCCTCATTAGTGGAGTTTCTAGTTTTGTGATAAAGAATAATACCATATTGACTAGGGTCAAATCAATTGAAAACATGATAGAGAATAAATCATTGAACTTTTTATGATCCAATTATTTTTCAAATACACAACAAGGATAAGTTAAATTTAACTTCTACAAACACTACAATGGTTCATACAATTTAGAAAAAGTTAATTAATTGAACCTATAATATGGTTTTTATAATTCCTATCTAAACCAAACCAAAATCTATTACTTTCCAACAAACTAATCATTTACTTAAAATCCTACTATGAAATTGACAATGTTCATATCTTCTATAATAACAACATTTGATATTTAATTTAACAAAATATAAACTACGTGGTAGGTAAGAGGGTTTCTCTTTAGTGGATGAAAATTAATCTTTTGAGGATTGTTCTACTGTCTTGTTTTGGGTATTGCTAATGCTTTAATGCTTGCTTATGATTGAAATACATGTTTAGGAGTAGGATCTAGGATCTACGTACATGCTTTTGAGAAAAATTTTGATGAAAATGTGCTATGAAAGTAAAGGGTTTTAAAGGCAAGCATGTACAAGGCATAGTTGAGCCAAATGTTCTTCAAGAAGGGCCTAATTATTTGGGTCTTGGTTATAGAAAACATGGAAAATGCTCCAAAGCCAAGGAGGCTTGTGAGGTTTGTGTTCATGATGAATGGAACATGTACATAGTTTACCTTAAAGTTGTTGTGTTTTACGAATATTAAAAAATGAAGAACTTTTATTTAGATCCATTCCAGAGATTGACTGCAGGGGCATTTACTAGATATGTCACCTTTCATAAAAGATGAGATCGAGAGGCTACCTGGCCCTTTACAGACTCTGCCTATAGAACTTGTAGAAGTAAACACTAGAGGCATTAACAATATCAAAGAACGTTTTCATGCTCAGACATGGGAATGTGTCTCTTTCCCTACGCAAAAAATAGTTCTTGAGGTAGTTAATCTTCATAGACAGGTCATCAAGCAAGTCAATGTGATCATCCCTCCTTCCCTCCCTTCTAAAATAATTATGTTTTGCGGGTCAGAAAGCCAAAATATGGAGACAATTATCACCAAATCCAACGTACGATTATGCATGATAGAGAATATCTAGCGCTTTCCCTTGTTAAATATATTAACAAGGGAAAGCGCTAGAGATTCTCCATCATGCATAATCGTACGTTGATGCTTATAGAGTGAAAAAATTGAAAGAATCAACTTGTAGGGTCATTTTAATGGGGGTGGAGAATTCAGGTCTTTGCAAATTCAAAGTATGGTGCATGTTGCATGAAGCAAGATGTTGAAAGTAGAGTTATGTTAGACACACTTAAATGCAACAAATATGGAAATTTGTACATGAGCTCTATTATTTGACTTAAGAGTCGGTTGTTTGAAAAGGCATGTTTTGTCAACTTGTGTTTGGTTGATGGTTTTGTACACCAATATGTAAGAGTACATGGACATATTCACATGATGTGAATTTTTTTTTTCTTTGAAGGAGAAAAATGACGTGTTTTCAGTTTGATGGTTTTGTTTGTGACAAGATGTCACAAGATTTTGCGAAGGTCCACTCTTTAGCGAGAGCCTCATGATTACAACCTATCATAGTTGTACTTTAGCGAGAGCCTCATGATTACAACCTATCTTGTGCAAATTTAGGTACCTTCATAGTTGTACTTGAGTCACAGTGAAATGTATTTATCAAAAGAAATAAAAATATAGTGAGAATGGGGAGATGACAAGGAGAAAAGTAAACAGCCTACACAGAGTGCATAATGTTTTTATTTAGTTGGAAGTGCATTGAGAAATAGGCTCCAAGGGGATGCATGACTTAGAGCAGAATACCTTCAGCTTAGGCAACAAGTTTGAGGGGCTACTATTGCAAACATAAAAAAAAGGTTTTCATCTTGTAACACACGCCACACGCCTAGAAGGAAGATAAAAATCAAGGCTTAATGAGGAAATGAGCATTATTGATCCAATCTGATGAATTGCAGATAAATTGAACATCTTGGGATGTACCATAGTAAACCTCCATTTTTCTTCTAATGGACAAATGAATCAACAGGTTTAAGTCTCTTTTCTACAACAAAAGAAAATTTTCTCACTGAAACTTACCTAGATTAACCGAATGAGAATAAGTGCATCATGCTATGCCAACAACAGATAGTGAGGCATGGATAAAGGAAACAAGCCAACTTAGATGCATTTTGACTATATTAGAGCATATTTTATCAGCGCTGACTTTGATTCTTGGAGGTGACTTGGAGGAGGTTTGGAATTGGTATCCTGTGGCAGTTTGGTCTTGGTCTTGGATATCTCCCATTTTTATCTAATTCTATAAGAGAAGGATTGTTGGGTTTTCCCCTTGTGGTTTTTTCACTAGCTATTGGTAGTCTTTTATCTCATTGTGATCTTCATGTTTTTGAACAATTGTATAATTTCTTGATGAAGAAAACATAATAAGTAATAAGAAGACATCTAATATTCACAAGTAATTATCAAAATGAGAAATTAAGTGCTAAACTACATTGCACTTGGTTTCTCAACAAGTTGTACCAATACCTGACAAATGATTCAATTCAAATCTACTCTGTTAAAATGACAATGTACTGTTTTTTTTAATATGCTTTCAAAGTACCATTGAAAAATCTTCTCTCAGGCTGAATTTATATCCTCTGTTTTACAGTACAATTCATACCCAACAAATATAACATCGCATCCCTTTAAATACACATCTAGGGCAAGTTATATCAGTCATATTACTATCTATATGGATTTTTGTAGCCAATGAGTTCAATGCCCAACTTGAATATGTATTGTGTGTCTGAATTTTAGTTCAATGTGTTTGCTGCAGATAAATTCCAGATCTATAATTCTGTCTTTTCAGTGTGAAAACCCAATTGGAGTTAAAATCACAGTGGTACAGGCCAGTGACTTAGTCTAGTGAATATTGAGCTGGGAGATCTGGTGAGCATTCTATTGTTTAGCAATTATGAAAAAAATAATCAATGCCCAAACTCATGGCTGTAGGAGAAACTAGCAGAGTGTAAGGCTGAAGTAATCATTTGACTGTCACCAATAACAAATGTACTAATGCTCTAATTAATGAGGACTTTAATCGTAGACACAATGCATGCATAGCTAGCACTTAGAATTTAGCTACAAGTGACTGTTTTTATTATTATTATCAAATCCCAATGATTCCAGCAATACATCATCCCACTTCCAATCTTCAGTTTAATAAACATAAACATAAATTGAATAACTCCTGATGGAAATTGACTGGCTGTTCATTGATGAGATGGCCATTAAATTACCAATAGAGAAGTATTGGATACATAAAATTCCACCACATGCAACTAAATACCATGAAGACAAAAATTTATGATGGAAATCCAAATAGGAAAACTAAAATTTGATGGAGAATTTATTAAGCTGAGGAAATAATTACAGAGGGGTGAGCTATACACAAATTTTGTGTGTTGTTACTCACTAACAATATTGCAGATTGTTTTGGCTCGAAGAAAAAGTTTGAGCTTTTAGCAGGTTTCTTCTCCCATGTTACAGATCACACAACGAGGAAGCACTGGGAGCATTAAAAAGTAAAGCCAAACGTGGACCATGTGAATGGCTCTTGGAAAGTTATAACGTATGGTACAGAGGTTCAGTCACCAGTGATTGATTAGGTCTAAACGATGACATGGATGAAGAAAATGTTGGAAAGACACGAGATTGCTATAACCATAAAGTCAGTCGAATCTTTCTAAAAGCATACGAACAATCAAGAATCTCTGTTAATTAACGATGGCCCAGTCAATAATCTTTGTTAATTTTCTCTTCACATTTAAAATTAAAACTAATAAAACAAAACAGGTTAAAGCAGACTCCAGAGTAATAAAAGTTCAATTGAAAAATCGCGCGAACAATCCTCATACCCGGGCCAACGCAGACGTAACAGCAGGAGCGCCAACGCGGACGTAACAGCAGGAGCGCCAACGCGGCGAATCGAAATAGAGCCAAACGCTGAAACAACTATCCGCGCACCAGCAGAAACAGAGCCAACGCTGAAACAGAATTGAAAAATCGCGCGAACAATAGAACCAGAACACTTCGCGGGAGAAGAATTTATAAAAAAATAGTTCGGCCGAACTAAAAGTTCGGCCGAACCCTTATTTCGGCCGAACTTTTCTATAAGTTCGGCCGAACTTTTTTATAAGTTCGGCCGAACTCTTGTTGCCGGTTTTCCAAAGCTCTGGCAAAAATTCTGTTCGCTGTGCCGTCACTGTGCCGTCAATCTAAACGGACTCAAAAGTTCGGCCGAACTATTTAATAAAGTTTGGCCGAACTATTATATAGTTCGGCCGAACTATTGCCGAAAAAAATTTTCTGCCCCCGATT
This sequence comes from Pinus albicaulis, assembly GCA_034641835.2. Classification (NCBI taxonomy): domain Eukaryota; kingdom Viridiplantae; phylum Streptophyta; class Pinopsida; order Pinales; family Pinaceae; genus Pinus; species Pinus albicaulis. The sequence continues at coordinate 478,731,429 of CM076584.1, forward strand.
CTCACAAAAGTGTAACCCAGCTTCACGTTTCCGCCCAAAGAAATATATATAAAAAAATATAGAGACATAGTAATAAGTGAAAGAAAGAAGTATGTAATCTATATAAATAAATAAGATAGATAATATTACAGTGTGTTAACAAAGGGAAAACCAAATTAAAGAAACAATAATAAGATTAAAAAAGAGGAAGAGAATCAAAGATAAAAATGGAACAATAAATGATAAGAAGATAACTAGTAGTTTTGTCAAATTTGAGGATCTTTTCCAAAGGAAATGCCATGGAGATCAATTTCACAATTGCCATAAAACCTAGTCTAAAGCTAATAAGACAGCTAATAAGACACCCTCCATGGAGATCAATTTCACAATTGCCATAAAACCTAGTCTAAAGCTAATAAGACACCCTACACACCCTACACGATGACGGCTCCAAAAATTTGGGTGTTTAAAAGATTTATTAGATTTAAGATTTTTGAGGTATGCTAGTGATCTTCATACTTCTATGGTTCCTCAAGATTTTGCATGGGATAAATGAAGGGAGTAGTTAAATTCCAGAAATAAATCTAAGATATGGATGCCACCAAATGAGGATTAAGGAAGGTGACATCCTTAAAAAAAAGAAGAAGAAGACTTTTTGACTCGATTTGGGCACTTTGAGTTCGTAGTGGTGCCATTTGACCAATGCACCAACAATGTTCATTGTGTTTTCCAAAAGTATTTGGACCAATTTGTGTAAGTCTTTATGGACGATATTCTCATGTACTCCAAGAATGAAAAGGAGCATGAAGAGCACCTTATAAGGGTTGTGTTGAAATGCTTAAAGGAAAATCACTTATATGGAAAGTTGTTTAAACATTCTTTCTTTCAAAATTAAATTCCTTGGGCACATCTTTTTAGGAGGAGGAATTTCAATTGACTAAAAAAAGAGAGGGTAAAGGCCATAATGGATTGGTTGGTACTGAAAAACGGTTAAGAGGTGTGTAGCTTCATGGGGATAACATGTTATTATCGAATATCCATGGAAGGGTTTTCAAAGATTGAAGAACCCAACACCATATTACATTGAAAGGGGGCTAGGTATGAATGGAAAAATGAGTGTGACCCTACATTCACTAAACTAAATATATTACTAACCAGTGCATTGACCCCTCGAGTGTTTGACATGGAGAAGAAATTCACTATTTATATAGATGCTTCAGAGAAGTGTTGATGCAAGAAGGTAGACTAATAACTCATGCATCTAGGAAGTGGAAGAAACATGAAGAGTTGTATGCTACCTATGAATTAGAATTAGTAACAATGATGCTAGGCTTTGAAATTGTGGAGACACTACCTCATTGAGAAAAGATTTGAGTTATGAACTAATTATGAGAGCTCGAAGAAACTATTTACTTAGAGGGATATGAATGTTAGGCAAAGGTGGTTGAGTGAATTCATGAGTGAGTATGATTTTGGGATTTTGTACATCAAGGAAAAGGAGGCTATGGTGGCTTATGCAATAAGAAAGAGGCCATATCCCTTTTGAACATGTTGTTTAATGCACTAAGCAAGAGGCCATATGCCTTCTACCTAGTACACTTTAAGGTCAATTATAGGGAGCGTGTGTTGGAAAAGCTCCTTAAAGATAGAATTGGTATACGAAGGTTACATCAATGCTCTAGAGTGGGAAATAGATAGAACCAAAGTTCGAGGGCTATGTCCTTGAACTAGATGGACTATTGAGATTTCAAGGGAGAATGTACATCCCTAAGGAAAATGGTATACGAAGAACCATTCTTGAGGAGTCACATAGAGCACTCTATTGTGCACACCCTGGAGTGAAGAAGATGTATGCTGACATGAAGAAACTCTTCTTTTGGGCAGGCATGAAGCATGAAATTATCCAGTTTGTCACTAAATGTCTTGAATGTCAACGAGTGAAGGTTGATCATCGCCATCCAGTAGGACTCCTACAACCGCATGACATCCCTATGTCTAAATGGGAGGTCATTTATATGGATTTTTGTTGTAGGTTCTCCACTCACTTCATAGAGGCATAATGCTATATTGATTGTAGTCGATAAATTAACCAAAAGTGCCCATTTCATCCCAGTGAAAGATACTTATGATGTTACTAATGTGGCATGAGTTTGTATAATTGAAGTTATTTGACTACACGGGTTACCCACAAAGATCATTTATGATAGAGACTCTTCTATGTAATGAATAATAAAACTAAGAAGGAAAGTTACTTAACATTGGTAGAATTTTCCTATAATAACAATTACTATATTTCAATCAAGATGCCTCCTTATCAAGCTCTATATGGGATTCCAGGAAGGACATCATTGAGTTGGGAAAGGTTGGAGGACAGAGTAATAGTCGAGCCAAAATTAGTTCAATAAATGGAGGAACAAGTAAGATAGATTCAACAAAGGTTGAAGGAAGTACAAGATAGGAAGATGAGTTACGTCGAAGCACATAGGGTTGACCAAAGTTATGAAGTGGGAGACCTAACAAAACCACTATTAATTTTGGGAAAAGGATGAAGTTGTCATCTCAATATATAGGACCCTTTAGAATAAAAAAAAAAAAATTGGACCAGTTGCTTATCATCTTATACTGCCACCCCATTTTCATAAAAAACATGTTTTTCATGTATCTGTTCTACGAAATTATGGTTATGATGAATTTAAAACTCAATTAGAGGGAGTTACAAGTCTCAGACATGGGAATTGAAATGCTTGAACCATTACGCATAATGGACCAGATGGTTCGAAAACATAGGCATCACTTAGTGGACTAGGTTAACGTCCAGCGAGACAAGTATAGATCAGGATCTGCTACCTGGGAGGATGCAGCGACTATACATCGTGACTACCCCTCACTTTTTGAGCATATGTGATGCCCATTTTGACTTAGATAGCTACCTATGCTAAGACTCTATTTGTAGTTCCATGTTTTTTTATGAACACTATGTAATATTGTTGCATTTTAGTTGGACAAATGAAACTACTTATATAAATCAATAGATATATTAGGTATTGTTGATTAAAATATTTGATGTATGACTTATTTGATGCACGATTTACCTGATGTACGACTTAATTGGTTATGATTTATCCAGTGTATGGGTGAAAATGTGAATTTGGGTTACACTTTTGTGAGAATCGGGGGCGGAAAACATTTTTCCGCAATATTTTGGCCGAAATTTTGAGAAATTTTGACCGAACTATTAAGATAGTTCGGTCGAACTTTCTAAAAAGTTCAGCCGAACTCGTTCTGCCATTTAGATTGATGACATACTGATGGCGTGGAAAAATAGATTTTTGGCCGGAGATGGGAAAACCGGAAACAATAGTTCGGCCAAACTTTTAAAATAGTTCAGCTGAACACATATTTTATAAATATATCATCCGCGAACTTTTTTCATTTTCGCACATCTTTGTTTGCATAATCTTTTTTTCACGGGATTCTGCTGTGATTTTTGTTTCCGTTCATTTTTGTGGCGTTGCTGCTGCTCTGTTGCTGATTTGGTGCCCGTGAATTGCTGCTTAGGATTTGTGCCGAGCGAATTTCCAGGTAATATAAAACCACGAAATGAATTATCTGAGGTGTTTGCCAATACAATTAATAAAGATTGCTTTAATCGTGACTAACATGAAGCTATCATAGTGTTCTATTATTGGTCCAATGATTCACATGCATATTGGTTACATATTGGTTATAAATCTTCCTAATCAAGTATAGGTAAACTCGTAGCTTGTTATGAATCATAGTTCAATCGGTTCAGATTTTCATTAATTATAGGAACACTATACATAATAGTGATTGTGTTTCAATATGAGCTTGTGATTCACTCATAACTAGTGTTACAAGTCATTGATTGATTATGGAATATGCTTGTCATAGCTGTTTACATGTTCGTAATATTACAGGAATAACTTACCTTGTAGATTCTGAATAGCTTATTTGTATAAATGCAATGGATTGAACTTACTTGCTTAATGTGTATGCTTATTAAGTACATGCTTTCAGGTTATGCTTACAGTGTGATCGTGTACCTTCATGAGTGTTCACTGTTTTGGGTATGAGCTAACTGCCTAATCTTGGAATAGTGTGTTTTAAGACGGGAAAGAGTACTGTAATAACGAACATAGTAACTCCATACTTACTAGTGGCTAACTGCTTGGTGGTGCCCATACTTATTTATAGTAATACAAGTAACTGATTACTATATACCAGTACATTATGCTCAAGAAGCACATTGGAAATCACCTTTATTGATTACATAGATAACGCACATCTCTAATCCAGTATAGTGTAAACAAAGCATGCTCTGTTATAAGTGAAACAACTTGCACTAGGTAGATAAAGTGATTCAATAGTCATAACTGATTAGAGTTACTAGATTAGTACAAATAGTGTGTGAATTTTTACTTATCTTATCACCTTAATTAGGGATATGCTTAGAGTGCTACACATGTGTAAAGGGTATGTTAAAAATGTGCCAAAAAAGCTGGGCATAAGTATTAGTAAGTGATTACTAGTTACCCTATACTATTTATTAGCTTAAACACCATTGTTATATATGTGCTTGTTCAGGTTAAGCAGAAGCATGAGATTGGGCTTATATGAATAAAGATAAGCATTATACTAACTATTATCTTATATGGGATTTCTACTTATAATACCTTATAGATTATGGTGATACTTGTACTCATTCTAGGATGATTGATATCCATGGACTTACTTAGCACATATATGAATAGTAGAGAGCTATAAGCATGAAGTTGTGGTATATAACAGATCACATGTTATGCTATCATAATTACACCTATGTTTACCTAATAAATAACCTATTCTAATCTAAGCTTTAACTGTTACAGGTCCCAGGTATAAGCTTAAGTAACATGATAAGCTTGTACTTACTTGATAGAATGCCATTGATCATGGAATAAAACTAACTACTAGTATGAATACCCTATCAGTAAGCTTTACACATTATTTGTATCATTACGGTACTTATATGGTTTGTATCATCTTAATTAGGGTAAGATCATAACCATGGTTGTAACTAAGCTCTGGAACAAGGAAACATGAAACATAGTATCAGTTGTGTACATAATAACATAAAAATACGGGAATAGATCATATTTGATTACTCTATAAAAAGATATGAGCAGTATATGTAAGCTTAGTTTACAGTAATAAGAGAAGTTATCAGAGTCAATTGCTACTTTAGATGCATTTCCATTACTTCTTGTGAGATTATCATAATCGTAATCAAGATTTACTACGGTCTCTATACCAGCTTATTTTATATTCCTTATATGTGCTTTACCAATAAGCTTTGTTCATTGCTTGGTACTGTTATTACGATTGGTTCAATATGAGTAAGGGAAAAATTGGAGCTTAACATGAAGCTGGTGATAAGTAAGCATGATTGGTCACAGTTGTAACCATTGGAATCTAATGATACTGTCATTATATATGGTAGTGGTTAGAGTCTCCGTAGTCATAGCGGCTTCATAGTAAGCATGAGATTCAATTACATGGAAAGAAAGAAAGCTACCTTATCATTATACCATTACACTAGTATCCAAGAGCTTAGATAACAACAAGCATAAAAGCCCATAGCAATTCATGCAAATTATTCACAACACTGATGAAGCTAGTAAAAGATATAACCCTAATGAAAGGTCACGTATTCATAAGCTGTTATAAATAACCTATACCAATTGATTACAATAATGATACTTACTGCACTACTAGACCTATTATATTCACCAAATGGAAGACCCCATACTCATGTTACGATTAAGGCATATTCAATCTACCTGTTATGATACATGGTATAAGCTCATAGCCCGGCAATATGCCCTTCTGCTGCGCCTAAACCCAGTAATAGAGGTAATTAGGGTCATCATTCATTATAAGAAATACGTGTAAGAACAGAGCTAATGTAATTACCTATCATATTAGTACTATTCCAGTCATTAAGCTATGTTTCATAATAATACTACGTGTGATGTTTCACTATTGATTACAGTAAATACATAAGATGAACATCAAAATCCATTGATTAGGGAAGTATGTATATCCCAACTTTGTACTAAGAGCTCATAACATTATAACAAAGAATAGGTAAATACAGGTAGTTAATCTTAGAGCTTATACCTTACCAATGATATGAGCTTAGAGTAAGAGTACTGGGTTTCACTGATTACAGCTTACACATAACTAGAATAGCTTAACCCTTACAATGAGTAGAAGTATGTAACATCAACTATTATGGATATAAGGTGGTTCAATCCCACTTGAATCAGATTAGGTAACTACGATACTAATAGCTGTTGATTTAGAGTCTATTGATGTTTGTTTCTTCATTTCCATTTGTAGTAGTTCAATGTATGAAGTTATTCAATATATCAGTACTAGTGGTGTCTCTTTCAATGATATTTGATTGTGAAATTTTTTGTTTCCCTCTTTTTCTGGTTTTTTATTGCATGTATGAAATTCCCCTGCAATATTAGTATTTCTTTGATCTTTGTTTCATTGTTTGCTTGAATTTATGCACTACCTTATTGACTGTCATATGCATTTAAATCTTTATTTTCCTTTTCCTAATGTATTTTTTTTATTATCTTCATGATCTACTCAAAACATTGTGATAAATATAGTCCTCTTGGAGAGATATGAAGAATGTGATGTTAATTATTCTTCTACAAATGAAGTTTATCTTTTATAAGACCTACAACCAATTTCTACTTTAATACTTTAACCATTCACCATTTGTATACATTTCAATCTAGCATTCAAATATAACATAGCATATATAAATTTTCTTTCATAACACAAAGCTAAAGGATTTAGAGGAATAGTAATGATGGAATGAAATGTAACATTGTAGTTTGATCCTATGTTGGCCTTTATATCATAGAACCATTTTCATATGTACACAAATATCATAACTGATTAGTTATTAGACTACATATCTTCATATAGAACTTGCAAATAGTATGGTGGAAATGTGGATCTCATGACTCTTCATAATGTACAATGATTCATTCCATATTATTCATAGATCAAATGCCATTTAAATACAAGATTTATCATAATGTACAATGATTCATTCCATACTCATTTTAAAGAAGTAACTACTATGTATTCCACTTCTACTCTAGATAGAGAAATTAATGACTCTTTCTTGCTTAACCATGCAAACAAAGACTCTTCTAAGTAGAATTATACATTTTACAAGTAATGACTCTTTCTTGCTTAAACATGCAACCAAAGACTCTTCTAAGTATAATTATACATTGTCCACTTGTACTTTTCATGTCATCCACACAAGCCTAGTTGAATCTCTCTATGTTGTCGATGTAAATTTCTCACCTTTTGGGTACTATAGTCCATTGTTTATAGTCTCTTTCAAGTATCTTAATATCTGTTTGTTGGTAATATTGAAATATTCCAACTAATATAAATTCCAAAATTATATCTAGTCTAAACCTTGTTATGTATCTCAAGCTTCCTATCATATAGATATAAAGGTTATGATCAACATCACCTCATTCATCATCCATCATCTGCACATAACTTGCATCCAATTGATTTGATAAAAAAACATTATCCAATAAACAAACCATTGAAACCAAAAGTGATTTGATAGTTCTATAGGTAGAGTTTATAAAGGGCTAGGTAGCCTTTGGATCTCATATTTTATGAAAGGTGACATATCTAGTAAATGCCCCTACAGTCAATCTCTGGAATAGATCTAAATAGAAGTTTTTCATTTTCATATCCATGGTATCAAACAATGAGAGAGAATTTTTTTTTTATATTCAACATGTAAAACACAAATTAGCCATAAAAGTTTCCCATTGAAACCAAAAGTGATTTGACACAAAACATAGGTTTTAACCTAAGAGTAAATGCCCCTACAGTCAATCTCTAGAATAGTTTTAAATAGAAGTTTTTCATTTTCATATCCATGACCTCTCAAAAAATGAGATAGACAAAACCTTTTATATTCAACATGTAAAACACAAATTAGCCATATCTCTGGAATAGACCTAAATAGAAGTTTTTCATTTTCATATCCATGGTCTCAAACAATGAGAGAGAATTTTTTTTTATATTCAACATGTAAAACACAAATTAGCCATAAAAGTTTCCCATTGAAACCAAAAGTGATTTGATACAAAACATAGGTTTTAACCTTATATAGTTTAATTGTTTCAAATAGATTTTTAATAAAATGAAAAATATTCAATGTAAAAAACATAGTATTTAGAGACAAAAAGTAATTTGATACAAAAAATATAGGTTTTAACCAAGTATATAGTTAATTGTTTTGAAAATAGATTCTTAAGAAAATGAAAAATATTCAATGTAAAACACATGCATTCTTATGCATTCTTATACACCCTTATGTCTATGTAAAGTAGTTTGAGTGATTCCAAGGGTTTTCTACACCCTTGATAGGGTATAGTTGGGACATGTAGTGTTAACTTCTACAAGTTCTATAGGCAGAGTTTGTAAAGGGACAGGTAGCCTCTATATCTTATATTTTATGAAAGGTGACATATCTAGTAAATGCCCCTACAGTCAATCTCTGGAATATATCTAAATAGAAGTTTTTCATTTTCATATCCATGGTCTCAAACAATGAGAGAGAGAAAAAACCTTTTATATTCAACATGTAAAACACAAATTAGCCATACAGGTTTCCCATTGAAACCAAAAGTGATTTGATACAAAACATAGGTTTTAACCTTAGTAAATGCCCCTACAGTCAATCTCTGGAATAGTTTTAAATAGAAGTTTTTCATTTTCATATCCATGGTCTCAAACAATGAGAGAAAAAACCTTTTATATTCAATGTATGTAAAACACAAATTAGCCATATCTCTAGAATAGATCTAAATAGAAGTTTTCCATTTTCATATCCATGGTCTCAAACAATGAGAGAGAAAAAAACCTTTTATATTCAACATGTAAAACACAAATTAGCCATAAAAGTTTCCCATTGAAACCATAAGTGATTTGATACAAAACATAGGTTTTAACCTAAGAGTAAATGCCCCTACAAGTCAATCAATCTCTTGAATAGTTTTAAATATAGAAGTTTTTCATTTTCATATCCATGGTCTCAAACAATGAGAGAAAAAACCTTTTATATTCAATGTATGTAAAACACAAATTAGCCATATCTCTAGAATAGATCTAAATAGAAGTTTTTCATTTCCATATCCATGGTCTCAAACAATGAGAGAGAGAAAAAACTTTTTATATTCAACATGTAAAACACAAATTAGCTATAAAAGTTTCCCATTGAAACCATAAGTGATTTGATACAAAACATATGTTTTAACCTTAGTAAATGCCCCTACAGTCAATCTCTGGAATAGTTTTAAATAGAATTTTTTCATTTTCATATCCATGGTCTCAAACAATGAGAGAAAAAACCTTTTATATTCGATGTATGTAAAACACAAATTAGCCACATCTCTAGAATAGATCTAAATAGAAGTTTTTCATTTTCATATCCATGGTCTCAAACAATGAGAGAGAAAAAAACCTTTTATATTCAACATGTAAAACACAAATTAGCCATAAAAGTTTTCCATTGAAACCAAAAGCGATTTGATACAAAACATAGGTTTTAATCTAAGAGTAAATGAACCTACAGTCAATCTCTGGAATAGTTTTAAATATAAGTTTTTCATTTTCATATCCATGGTCTCAAACAATGAGAGAAAAAACCTTTTATATTCAAAGTATGTAAAACACAAACCAGCCACATCTCTAGAATAGATCTAAATATAATTTTTTCATTTTCATATCCATGGTCTCAAATAATGAGAGAAAAAAACCTTTTATATTCAACATGTAAAAAACAAATTAGGCATAAAAATTTCTCATTGAAACCAAAAGTGATTTGATACAAAACATAGGTTTTAACCTAAGAGTAAATTCCACTACAATCAATCAATCTCTGGAATAGTTTTAAATATATAATTTTTTCATTTTCATATCCATCGTCGCAAACAATGAGAGAAAAAACCTTTTATATTCAATGTATGTAAAGCACAAATTAGCCACATCTCTAGAATAGATCTAAATAGAAGTTTTTCATTTTCATATCCATGGTTTCAAACAATGAGAGAGAGAAAAAACCTTTTATATTCAACATATAAAACACAAATTAGCCATAAAAGTTTCCCATTGAAACCATAATTGTTTTGATACAAAACATAGGTTTTAACCTAAGAGTAAATGCCCCTACAATCAATCTCTGGAATAGTTTTAAATAGAAGTTTTTCATTTTCATTTCCATGGTCTCAAACAATGAGAGAAAAAACCTTTTATATTCAATGTATGTAAAATACAAATTAGCCATATCTCTAGAATAGATATAAATAGAAGTTTTTCATTTTCATATCCATGGTCTCAAACAATGAGAGAAAAAACCTTTTATATTCAATGTATGTAAAACACAAATTAGCCATATCTCTAGAATAGAGCCATATCTAGAATATATATCCACACATATACAGTTTTTTCATTTTCATATCCATGGTCTCAAACAATGAGAGAGAGAAAAAAACCTTTTATATTCAACATGTAAAACACAAATTAGCCATAAAAGTTTCCCATTGAAACCAAAAGTGATTTGATACAAAACATAGGTTTTAACCTAAGAGTAAATGCCCCTACAGTCAATCTCTGGAATAGTTTTAAATATAAGTTTTTCATTTTCATATCCATGACCTCTCAAAAAATGAGAGAGAATTTTTTTTTTATATTCAACATGTAAAAAACAAGTTAGCCATAAAAGTTTCCCATTGAAACCAAAAGTGATTTGATAAAAAACATAGGTTTTAACCTAAGTGTAAATGCCCCGACATTCAATCTCTAGAATAGATCTAATTATAAGATTTTCATTTTCATATCCATGGTCTCAAACAATGAGATAGAAAAAAACTTTTATATTCAACATGTATATAGTATTTAGAAACAAAAAGTAATTTGATACAAAACATAGGTTTTAACCAAGTATATAGTTTTTCATTTTCATATCCATGGTCTCAAACAATGAGGGAGAAAAAACATTTTATATTCAACATGTAAAACACAAATTAGCCATAAAAGTTTCCCATTGAAACCAAAAGTGATTTGATGCAAAACATAGGTTTTAACCTAAGAGTAAATGCCCCTACATTCAATCTCTAGAATAGATCTAATTAGAAGTTTTTCATTTTCATATCCATGGTAGTTCTATAGGCAGAGTCTGTAAAGGGCCAGGTAGCCTCTGGATCTCTTATGAAAGGTGACATATACGGTAAATTCCCCTACGGATCAATCTGCGGAATAGATCTAAATGCCCCTACAATCAACATGTATATAGTATTTAGAAACAAAAATTAATTTGATACAAAACATAGGTTTTAACCAAGTATATAGTTTTTCATTTTCATATCCATGGTCTCAAACAATGAGAGAGAAAAAACCTTTTATATTAAACATGTAAAACAAAAATTAGCCATAAAAGTTTCCCATTGAAACCAAAAGTGATTTGATACAAAACATAGGTTTTAACCTAAGAGTAAATGCACCTATTGTCAATATCTGGAATAGTTTTAAATAGAATTTTTTCATTTTCATATTCATGGTCTCAAAAAATGAGAGAAAAAACCTTTTATATTCAATGTATGTAAAACAAAAATTAGCCATATCTCTAGAATAGATCTAAATAGAAGTTTTTCATTTTCGTATCCAAGGTCTCAAAAAATGAGAGAGAAAAAAGCCTTCTATATTCAACATGTAAAACAAAATTTAGCCATAAATTTTTCCCATTGAAACCATAAGTGATTTGATACAAAACATAGGTTTTAATCTAAGAGTAAATGTCCCTACATTCAATCTCTAGAATAGATCTAATTAGAAGTTTTTCATTTTCATATCCATGGTAGTTCTATAGGCAGAGTGTGTAAAGGGTCAGGTAGCCTCTGGATCTCATCTTTATGAAAGGTAACATATCTAGTAAATGCCCCTACAGTTAATCTTTGGAATAGATCTAAATATAAGTTTTCATTGCTCCCACGCATTTGCAATAAATGTCAATTTAATATAGATTTTTATTGAATTTGTTTTTTTTTTTTAGGGATAAGAAAACCATTAAATATGGTTGAAAAATGGAAATTATGCATAGAAATTTCTTGCTATCCCAATCTAGGGAAAGCAGTGATTACATATGTGCTTTGCAATATTGCGACTAACAAAGTCGTCCAAAGGAAAATGAATATACCGGGAAGAACAAAAAACAACGAGGCATATTATATTGGATTGATAGAAGGCTTAGGAACAACGATGGAGTATGGATCAAATGGAATTGTAGTTTTCCCCAATTCTGAGCTTGTGTGCAACCAGATGAATGACGTGTACCAAGTTAAGAAGGAGAGGCTAAAAGAACTGCATGGAATAGCAAACAATATTGTTAGCCAATTTCAATTTTTCAGTATAAGGCATTGTACAAATGTGAATAGGATGTCTGCTGATCTATTGCGTGGGGCAATGTAAATTCAGGATTCATCTATCAAATATTAATTAATAGATGAATTAGAATTATACGGGGCAATGCCAATGCAAGATTCGTCTCTCAAAGATGAATTAGTTTTGAGACACTCTTCTTCAAAAATTCAAGATTCATCTCTCAAAGATGAATTAGTTTTGAGACGCTCTTCTTCAAAAATTCCAGATTTATCTCTCAAAGATGAATTAGTGTTGATATGCTATCCTTCAAAATTTATTGATTGACATTGTAACATATCTTGGATATGTGTGTGTTGTGTACTTATACATGCGTCTTTTTTAATGACCATGTGCTTTTTTCAATTATATACCAAGTGTGCTCCCACCACATCATGTAAAGCGCAACTTGGTGAACTTTACATTTGCAACAAGTGGTGAACTTCACATTTTTATGAAATTAAAATGCAGGGACTTCAACAAATTTTTGTTTAAATGGAGTTTCACTTCTTTTTTAATGACAATGTGTTTTTTTCAATTTTATACCAAGTGTGCTCCCACCATGTAAAACACAATTTGGTAAACTTATCATTTTTATAACTTCTTTTTTGCTTAAATTGAGTTTCACACATCAATTAGTGCTTTTAAAGTTGTGTTTAACATAATTTGTTTACACTAAATTACATTAATTTTCTGAAATTTATTTTGAATTTAATTTAAATTAGTTATTTAAAAAAAAATTGTAAATGTCCACCGTATATATATATATATATATATATCATGGAGGATGAATGACGAAGATCAACAGAATCCCATATCTTTATGAGAGGGGGGGATTAAGGATCGAGAGCTGTTCATGGTAAATTTAAATATAATCTTAAATCTCCATACATGTGTGTACATATGGAATTGATTTTTTATAAACTTTGTGAGTTAAATTAGTTGTTAATAAGTTTCATTTTTTATTTTTTAGGAGCTAATAAGAAGATAAGGGTCTCTACTCCATCCATGGATGCCCATGTTTCACCCAGTCGTGGTATGGTTTGAACACAATTTACTCAATGAATATGTGCACATGTATTTATATGTATGCATATATTTTTCAATTTATTATAAATTCATATTTGTTTATGAAGCTTCTCTCTCCTCTCGAGAGGTTGCTGGTGGTTCAAATTCCCCTAGAGGGCCATCAATAAGTGGTAGCAGGTTGCGTGAAGGTGGTGATATTTATTCCCCCAGAGGCCAATCAATGGCTGGTGGTGCTGGTTCTTAGCAGGTCGTTTTGTTTCTCAATAGTTTCAGGGTGGAGAAGATGCTAGCCAACCACGTCGAGGTTGCCATCAATTTCAATATTTTTTTCATTAAATTTATACAAACTTGTTTACATGTGTTTTTTCTAATATACAAAATTATATATATATTGACGCAGACGCTGAAAATGTTCCAAATTTTTCTCAAAATAGACGCAGGGCAGAACGCTACATTCAAGAAGAAGGTTGTCTACCCACCACAACTTATCCGGCCGAAATTTCTAATATACCATGGGAAAGAAACATGGCACAATGCACCTTAGAAAGGTGTCAACAACTTCATGAAAAATTGTGGAGAGATCTCATGGCTTTGACTCTACTTGCTGAGAGTCGACAAAGCCTCGAAATAGTTACACATTCATTGGGTGAACTAGTAAATGTGTACAAAAATCTTGGGCCAACGACTGATACATTTGTAGAAGTCATGAGAAAGATAAATGAAACAGTAATGGGTCCCGATAAAAGGGAGGATGTAAAACAAAGAGTTACAAAAGAAATGGTGAAGTCAATGTTTAATTTCAAGGAAGGGCCAAAAAAAAAAATGCTGAAGGTGCAATATTTCAAGCACCCCGATATAGCTCACTATTTGTATGATAGGCACCTTGCGGCCTATGGAAGAATCCCATGGAACAACGAGGTTCCTGTTTATTTTGAAAAATTATTTTACGTAATTTTTTTTTTAGAAATGAAACCCAATTACAATGACCTTCCGTCAGAATTTTTGGGTTAAGGGAAAGGTCGATTGTGTGACCATAGGGGTGCTAGGCAAGATGTGGAGTTGCCTCGCCCTGAGCCACCATTGGCGAGTCGACCTTTTTGCGTTGAAACTTTGCAGTTAGAGATGGATGCAACTTCTCAAATAAGTCAAGAAGCAAGGGATGTCATCATTGACAATGTTCACAGAGGATTGGGTGGAGTCGATGTTTATCTAAATCGACAAAGAGCACGTGAGAATGCACGTGCCAATTTTGTGTATTGTACAGATGAAGAGATTGACAACAAGAGTGTTGAAGATTTCAGAATACATGCAAATAATTGTTGCAATGGTTGGCAAGACCTAATTCTTCATGAGGAAGAGGACACAAGAATGGTATGTGTTAATTACCTTAGGGTTCAATTATTTTAACACATACATGTGTACAATTTGTAATAAATACATGTGTATGTACATGTATACATTTATTTGTATGTACATTAATCTAACAAAAATGTATCATTATATGTTAAAAAATCATTTGCAGTTGTCAAACATGATGAATGACGAAAATGTTAATATCACGTTCAAGGCTTCTGGTTCAAACAATGAAGATGGGTCTCACCATCAAGATATGTTGACAAATGTTAGTGTTTTTTAAGTGATATTTTTAAAATAAATAGTTGTGCACACATGTACATGTACATATATAATATTAAAATGTTTTAACAGATTCCGATTCCGTCCGATGTTTTTGGGATGGCGGTACCTTCTTCTTTCTTGGGAGATGTACCTTCTACTTCCTTAGGAGATGTGCCACATCCACAACAAGTATGGAAATTTTTTCACTTTTAAAAATTATGTTTAAGTTATATATATTACAACTCAAAAAGTTCCATTAAAAATTGAGATATATATATCTATATCTTGAGTTATTTTAATTTTTTTGAATTTTAGGTTTTTGGAGATTTTCTTTTGGAGCCTCTCTTAGGAGATGTCCCAAATTCACCTGCAGAAGTATTCAATTTTTTACTTTGAAATATATATATGTTTTTTTAAAAGTTATAATTTATAAATTGAAGTTTATTTAAGTTTTATTATAAATTGAGATCTTGATCCTAAGTTATTTTATACTTTTAAAATTTTGAATTTTAGGTTTCTATAGAAGATTTCTTTAATCCACGGACTCTAGCAACGGAGATAGGAACATCCACACCATTTCAAACATTTGAACAATTTTTCTAACTTTTTTTTTTAATATTATTGAAAATAAGTTTATATATACACATGTGCATTTTCATCTGAAATTTTTTAATATATATATATATAAAATTTTACATGTATATTGTACAATTTACTGTTGGAGATGTTCCCATGGGGGAAGTTGTAGTAGGCGAACAAATGGAGAGGGAACCTCATGAGGTATTGCATGATTTTTTTTTTATATTTTGTTTTTTTACATGAAGTTCTATATATTCTCACTAATTTTTAAACATCAAATTTTAATGTTTGTATGTGCATTATGTATAGGTTCCCCATGCTTTGCAAGATAGCGCGCGGATTGAGACTCTGCTACGAAATACACTACATCCATCTGTATTTGATGGACATGATTTGTAGATTTGATTGAGATTTCTAGTCTTAAATTTACTTTTTTATATATTATCTAGATGCACAGTCATATATATATAACTTGATACTTGATACTTGTGAGATCTACAATTTTTGGACATATTTTATTTTTTTAATATAATTTGCTTTGTTCCAAAAAGTTAAGTTTTGGATGTTTTAGTACTTTTGGCATGTGAATGTGAAGTAATGTTGTTATATAATTTGTTTGGTTTTTAAAACTTTTAAGTTTTGGATAGTTGAACTACTAGTAATGTTGTCATCTATAAATTAATGTTTTGCTTTTGAACTACATTTGGCATGTTATGTAATGATGTGTTATTATTTGTTTTGTTTTTAAAACTTAAGTTTTGGATGGTTGAAGTACATTTGGCATGTGATATAATGTTAAATTTTTTTATTGGATAGTTGAACTATAATTGGCATGGAATGTGAAGTAATGCTGTGATATAATCAAAAAGTTTTTAAAACTCAAGTTTTGGATGGTTTCAATATACATTTGGCATGTGATATAATGTTAAATGTTTAATGTTTTTATTGGATAATTGAACTAAAATTGGAATGGCATGTGAAGTAATGTTGTGATATAATAAAAAAGTATTTAAAACTCAAGTTTTGGATGGTTGAACTACATTTGGCATGTGAAGTAATGTTGTGATATATAATTTTTTGTTAAATTAAAGGTTAAGTTTTGGATGGTTTCAATCTACATTTGGCATGTGATATGATGTTAAATGTTTTTATTGGATAGTTTAACTATAATTGGCATGGCATGTGAAGTAATGTTGTGACATATAATCAAAAAAAATTTAAAACTTAAGTTTTGGATGGTTTCAATCTACATTTGGCATGTGATATAATGTTAAATGTTTTTATTGGATAGTTGCACGACAATTGGCATGGCATGTGAAGTGATGTTGTGATATAATCAAAAAGTTCTTAAAACTAAAGTTTTGGATGGTTGAAGTACATTAGGCATGTGAAGTAATGTTGTGATATAATCAAAAAGTTTTTAAAACTAAGTTTTGGATGGTTTCAATATACATTTGGCATGTGATATAATTTTAAATGTTTAATGTTTTTATTAGATAGTTGAACTACAATTGGCATGACATGTGAAGTAATTTGTTTTGATATAATCAATTTTTTTTTAAAATTCAAGTTTTGGATGGTTGAAGTACATTTGGCATCTTAAGATTTCTTTTGATCTCTACATACTTTTCTCTTATTTGAGTGAAAAAATTTCCAATGGGAAGAACATAGCTTTCCAATGCAACTAAGCATATCAATTGAGCTCTAATTGAAAAAAGAGTAAAGAAAAGTTAACATGCCACAAAACATGTAAGCAAAATAACATTCGCGGTTGTCATTTTTGTTGGAATAGCTAAATCATATTTTAAGGATTATCCATCGAAAAAAAATTTCAATGAAGAGAATCCTTAATATGATTTAGTTATTTCAATAAAAATAACAACCAAGGATGTTATTTTGTTGGATTTTTGGTTTTTTTTACTTTTTTTTGAAATAGAGCTCAATTGATATGGTTAGTTGGAATGAAAAGCTATGTTATTTTCATTGGAAAAATTTTTCACTCAAATAATAGTATGTAGTATGTAGAGATAAAAAGCAATCTTAAGATTACTTTTAAGTACGATCAAGTGTTCTTGAAACATTTTCCCACATGATGATACCTTCATTGACCTCTAAAAAGTAGTTCATGGGCTATATGTTCTGCCTCTTTCCCATATAAATCCCTTTAATTTTGATTGGAAATATAAGAATTAGATATATGTTTGTTGAATTGGGGTCAATGTCATTAATGCACTCAACTAGGTAGCCTTGTTGATTTATAAATTGGTAAATTGATGACATTCAATTAATTTCATTCTAGAACATATATATTCAGTACGTGAAACATTTTTAATTAATGCACATGGGAAAACTACTTGAAAAATTAATTGCATTCTAGAAAACACACACACACACACACACACACACACACACACACATATCCAATACGTGCACAACATTTTTCAACAATGTACATAGAACATATCTGACCATTGGACATACAAATTTTGTACTAGATTTTCAATCAGGAATAGAGATGTGGGTCAAATCCCACCAAAATTCGGAGAAGTGCTCCGAGTCTCTTGTATGACAGGAATCTTCGCACAAAATTATACTGTGGATGATTATTTACATTGTGGATACTTTTTACCAAAAAATCCCACAAGAAAAACTCGGCGTGCATTGAGTTCGTGTATATATCTAGTACATGCAACATTTTTCATCAATGCACATAGAAAACTACTTTCAGTTAATTTCATTCTAGAACATATATACTGAGTACGTGAAACATTTTTCATCAATGCACATAGTAAAACTACTTGAATAGTTAATTGCATTCTAGAACACACACACACACACACACACACACACATATCCAATACATGCAACATTTTTCATCAATGCATGTATAGAAAAGCTACTTTCAGTTGATACTAGAGTGTGCATGTACCAAAATTTTTTTTACATGTGCAAATAGTTGTACAGATAACATAACAAGGTAGCTCAATTTTTAATTGAGTACTGGAAGTTCTAGAACATATAATCCAAAGAGAATAAATTGTTGGATAGTTCAATCAAAAAAATTCCAATGGAATGCCATCTTCAATAATCCGTTCATGATCGGATTTTGACATTTTCCATTTCTTAATTTTCGTTTTTTTCTTTGATTGAACCTCGATCAACTTTATGAATGCTGCACACACCAAGTGACTATATTGAGAACTTATGAAATCTGGTTCATAGTCTTTAAAGTAACCTTTGATTATTTTGTCTGAAAAAATAACCTTTCAGTATAATAGATCCTCTTTCATATGGAAATCCGTGATCATTATAGTCTTCTAATAATTTCATTTTTCGTTCAGTGCAACGCATCAAATAATACTTCACATTTTCATCGTTGTTAGTAGGTGCAATTACAGCAAAAACATCTCCTGCACAATAAAACAAACTTAACAAAATTATACATATTCAAATTTATTTCTAGATCTTTATCATTAGAAAGCAATTCAAATGTTATCTTCTCTAACAAGATCAGAAACTCAATCACCATCAGATGATATTGTAGTCTCCTCTGATTGCATTTCTTCAAACATTGCAATGGAAATTTTTCCCTTTGTATTTAGCTTTGCATGTTTCCAATCTTTTACATACATTTTGTTTTAACAAACATCATTGGATTTTGTGTTGTCTATGCAAACATGACAAAAACAAGAATATTTTCTTTTATCCAATGCAAACACATTTCTAGACGACTTTTTTTAATTGAATGCAGTTTTCGAGTCCCTTTTATTGTTTCAACGTCATTTCCAATTGATCTATCTACGTCTTCGATCCCAATATGCCAAAAAACCTTTATATGGAAAATTTAAAGAAGAATGTAAATATGATATCAAAATACAATCAAAGGTAATCATTATGATAAATGTACACTATTTACAATTAGATATCCAATAAAAATTAAATTGAATGTACCTTCGCACTTCCCTTGATCGGTTAGTCTCATGGCTTAGTGCAACGATGCACCATTGAACAAATTCTTTTGCATCCACAAGTTGGCTTGCAGAGGGGTTCATTTGATATCTTCGAAGTGCTCGTTTTATGCATGCCCCTGCACCTTCATGTTCTCCTTTTCCATGGCCAATCTCAAAGAAATTCCAACAATGTTTAATGCAGGGTTTCTTATAAAGACAACACAACCAAAATAATGATCATGCATATTTGAATTGACCTGCGCATCCATCTAACCATATCCAATGTTCATTGAATGTTATTCCACGATTTTTCAAGGAATCATAAATTTTTCCAGAACAATGTTGTACAAAATATGTATCATGTGTACGATCGTCATTGATATAAAAGTGATATTCTTTAATAATATGTCAATTTTCACTGGTGATTTCTATATGATCGACATTTTGTTCATCATGTCTATATAGAATATGGATGAGCATGGAGACTTGGTCAGAATGATAGTATTCACTCTGAATTTCTTTTTATGGAACTAATATGTAGTTTTCTGCAAAATCAATTACTGACAAAATGGTTCTTGGTGGAAAAACTTCACGGGATTTTTTGAATTGCAAGTCTTTCCATCGAGCCCTATGGGAATGCTTGGTGTATTTGTAAATTTCTGCCTCAAACTTTCTCAAAAAGTCTATTACAAAATTTTCTTCTTCTCGTAATTCAATTATTTTAACACTATTTTCACCTTGAATCGATGTATGGATATATTCATATCTCTTCCATTTCACTTTCATGTTGGACAATGATTGATCATTTATATCAGTATGATATTTGTTTTGAAATTTAGTCAAATTTCCACAATCATCGCATTTTTTACCACAAATACATTTCTTTTCGTAAAATAGTTCATCGCTTTCTCTTTCACATATAATTTGAGATATGAAATCATGGATAGTGGAAGGAGGAGGTGAATCCTTACAAAATTTTCTACCAAAATCAAGGAATGCGTCATAATATAACTCAAATTCCACATGATAATGGCAACAACAAGTGTCGCGTACGGTGATAGGTTTTACATACCATGGTTTTTGTTGAAAAAAAGCATTGATTGAAACATGAATTTCACGATTCTCTTCTTTGAACTTGTTGAAAAAATCTACCTGGGTGGTTTCTAAGAAATGTTTTTCATGTTCTTCATACTTATTTCATGCTATTCTTCTTCGCATCACATGCCTTGCAGTTGGCGAAACACGTGAATTGTTCTTCCAATATTCATATATTATTTTTTTTAACATTTTCTCCAAGTCTATTTTTGTATGGTTGCCTACAAATAGCTCTCCAACAAGCGAGTTCATCATTTACATCTATTTGCAACCGAAATTTCCGATGTTTGTGCAAAGTTTTTCGTGAGGTTCCTAATGCTCGTACCATAGATTTTACCAAGAAATTCTCTTTAGTACTTGATGAAACCACTACCATATGTATTGCTCTAAGTACAACTGAAACATTTTTCAGTCTAGATCTTCTAATTGAATTTATAGCACTATTTATATTTTTTATCACTTTTTCCTTCATTTTTTTAATCTTTGGTTGATTTTCAAATACCCAATAAATTCGTAGCTTCTTTTAATTTCCTTAATTATAGGAGACCTTTCAACATTTGGGCTTGAACTGTCACCTTTTCCTTTATGAAATACTTCTAAAAAATGCGGTTAACATGATATTGTATATAATGGTCAGTTTTTTTATCTCCATATGTGTGAGTGTCAACATTTTCTAACATCTCATCATCGACATTGATTTCATCTATACATATTCGAATAAATAGTACATAATAAGTTTACATATTCAATAAATAACTAAACTAACAAATATATGTATAATTTCAATAATACGTGCATGTGTTTAACATATATCTATATGTATATGTACATACCTTGTGATTCAATTTCTTCACTTGAATGTTTTTCAACATTTTCACCATCTTCAATCATTGGTTCAATATCTCTTTCACTTTCTCTTTCAAAATTTTGTATCTCATCATCAATGTTTTGAGGAATATCTCTTTCTGTTTACATTGCAAAATATTTTTCAAATTAGTTCATCAAATAAAAATTAAGCTTCACATTTTACACTAGGAAAATTTTAAATATATCAAAATCATAATATTTACATTTACATACCTGTTTCAACTTCTAGTTGAGGTTGATTTTCCCCTTCAATATTTGAGAGTGCTTCTATCTTTCTTTTGTGAGATTGTCTCGTCTCTTCTCTACGTTCCTCAGGGTCTCTTTTTCGATCATATTTTCTCGTACAATTCCTTCGATTTCCCATGATAATAGAGTATGAAGTTCAAAAAATTTCCTTCAAAAATTTAGACAAAAACTCAATTAAAAAAAACATCACAAAAGATTTAATTTAAAAAAAACTCATTTTAAATTTTTTGCAAAAAATACATATTCCAATCCAAAACACTTACTTTAAAAAATTCAAGAAAAAAATGTATTATAAAAATGAAACGAAGTTCAAAATATTTCCTTCCAAGTCCTACAAAAAAATTTCATTTAAAAAGTTACACAAAAACTCATTTTAAAAAATCATTATAAAAGATTTACTTCAACCCAAAACCAAAAAATGTCCTTTCGAAATTAAGCCCAAATCCATACTTTAAAAAAAAATGAAGCCCAAAAAACTGTATCACATACCTCCAAGAAATGTCTTTTGAATGTACCTCCAAGAAAATTCTTTAAACCCAAAAAAATTCCTTGCAAAATCAGATCAAATGTACGAAAATAATGTGTCTCAAAGAAAAGTCCTTTGAATGTACCTCCAAGAAAAGTACTTAAACCCAAAACAATTGATCAAGACTTTTATAAAATCAAACCAAACATGCGAAAATGTGCGAAAATAAAGAATGGTTTCGCGGAAATTTATATTGCCGCGAAATGTTTTTTTGGAGGGGCTTGACGGTACTTTCCGACCGATGGAAATTTAAGTAAAAGTTCGGCCGAAATTTTAAGAAATAGTTTGGCCGAACTACTTTGTAGTTTGACTTAATGGGTCGTCAGCACAAAACATAGTTCGATCGAACTTTGTTTAAGATTTCGGCAGAACTAACACGTCACTAGTTACGTAGAGCCAATCCATGAATACGTTTCTGCAACTTTGGACTGATTAAAATACATGAAACATTATGAATTAACTGTTGGAACCAAGACAAGCATTTTCAGAATTGAATCTACTTTCAAGAAATATAACTTTCATGGAATTTCATAAATATTTACTAATTTTAATTAATTTTGTAATAAAACGGATGCAAACAATTTCTGAAGGTCATTGTGATTCAGTGAAATCAAAATTCTGTATCTTCCAAAATACATTGTAAAAAAAATTGAAAAAATTATGGTACATTACATTGGTCTGTCGTCTCTAATGGGTAGCTTTTAGATTTTTAGTTTATAACTTATATGTTAAGAAATTTCTTGCGTCGCAAAACATATTCAAAATATGCAGTTTTTCATATTGGACCAGTTCAAAAAATTCTAGTAATTATGATATGCATCCATTGGCTTTGTAAATATGAAGAAACCGAAGTAGACTCTGTCTATATTGTTGTAGCACATTTTGTTTCTCAAAAACACAATTTTTAAAAGAATACCACATTGCGTATTAACATGACTTCTTATGACTCTATTGATTGTTAAAAAACACACACTCAAAGAAACGCTAAGTTGACATATCAAATGTGTATAGAAAATTTCCAAAAAACAAGTAATAGAAAGCTAACAAAATTTCTGACAATTTTTATTTTTATCGCAAAATGAAATTCTAAACAGAAAAATTGTTTTAGCTTGCAGAAAGTTGAAGAACTGAAAAAATGAAAGTTTTTTCTCAAAAAAGGGAAAAAAATGTAACCCAACTTCACATTTTCACCCACATGACTTCTCAGAGTAATTGTTGTTTAACGTATGTCTTAAGGGGATATGAATTATCTAATGAATGGCTTATCGAAATTGTGATTTATCTAAGATTTATTTTAAGTATGTTTTTATGAAGTGCAAAATTGAGACATGGATGTTGGACTTCATAACATGAGGATTGAGATCACTTATCTATATATGTTTTTGGCTGTAATGTATATGCATGAATGCGAACTAACCTGCAGATTGGAAAGAACTGTAGGATAACCAATATCTACGCTTCCTATGGGAAATGTTGACATATTCGACGAGGAATGGTATGATTTACATTGTTATATTACATTTTGTATCTACTTGATATTCACTATTATGACATGGATACAGTGTAAATGATACAGGTGACAAGACTACCTGACTGGATTATTCAATGACAAGTATCCAAATAGCTTTGTAGTGTGGTCCATAGTAGGGTGTTGACCATTGTTTTGAGGAGGGATGGAGGCATTTCCCACCGTGTAACCTCCAATCCTGGAATCGTGGGAGGGTAGTGATGGACACGCTCAACTAGACATGTGATGATGGTTTCCAGTTGCCTGCTGGGGAAGTTAGGTTGATATAGTCGACCCATCCGCCATATTGGTTTTATCAGTGGTTAGATCAGTGTAGCCGATGCCATAGTATATTGTAGTAGAGGACGGATAGGATGGGAGCGGAAGTAGGTTAGGAAGGATAGGAGGTTATAAATTAGATTGGAGACTCTTGATGAGAGGTGGTATCATTGCTTGACTTAATTTGACTACTATATCTATATCTATTTTGTTATGCCTTATTTTCAAAATCCTTGTGTCATTTTCACTCTAACTTAGGGACGAAGTTTTCTGAAGGAGGGGTGTATGTAATGCCCCAGTTGATTCCATAAGGCAAATTTTGATTAGAGTTTAATTAATCTATAAATGTTGACTTATAATTTTTGAGTAATATCTACACTTATGAAATTGCAATTTTATTTTATTTTTACTAGTATGACTTTGGTTATTTATTTCATTTCTAATATGTCTTCTCAAATCAAATCTTAGATAAGGTCTTACCTTCCCTCATTTATTTCTAAATCAAATATCTAGATTTGGTACACCCAATATGTCTTCTCAATTTAACTTGTGGATAAGGTATGGCCTTCCCTCATTTATTTCTAAATCAAATATCTCGATTTTGTACACCCAATATGTCTTCTCAAATCTACATTTTGGTCTTCTCACATTTATTTTTGAATAAAATATCTATACATGGTAAGAAAGTCAAGGCGAATAAACTATAAGGATGAGGGGGTGGTGATGAAATTAATGGCAAGTAGTTGAAGTGGATGAGAGGAAAATATATAAAAGTGAAGGAGGATGAGAGGAAAGTGAGAGGATTCTTGGTCTTGTTTTGGCATTGAAGAGGATTCTTGGTCTTGTTTTAGCATTGTGGAGGATTCTTGGTCTTGTTTGGCATTGGAGGATCCTTGGTATTGTTTGGAGTTGGAGGGTGTTGATTCAAACTTGGACACACTACAACTGGTTGGACTTGGGCTTAGAGGGTTAGGAAGCCTGGGGAGGTTCCCTGGGCTAGGAAATCAATCTTAGTTGGCTGGGAGGTAAATCTAGTCGGGTAGCCTAGCAGAAGCGTCTCAACAATCAAGAGCATCTCAACCAAGCTAGTGATACATGTATTCTTTGATTGTTTATTACTTATGTAAAATGTTGCAATGAAAATTCTTACTTGGTTAATATGTTGTAAATAAAAGTTTACTTGTATATTATCATCAAATAAATGTTGAGATAGAAATAGACCGTTTTCCTTTTTATTGTGTTTAATTAAATGGTCAATTATAGGTTTAGTTAAAAGATCTCGAATCTAGGTTCTCACAGTATTAGATGTTGTTTGAAGAACCTTTCTAATTGTTGATTGAAATCTAGAATTGCGTTGTCAAATTTTTAAGATATGATATTTTTATACATTTTTTTTATTTGAGCAGTCTATTCCATTGTGTTTATAACACTACTTTTAAATAAGAAAACCTATTTTTAATTCTGTCTATTCCATTGTATTTATAACACTACTACTCTTTAAATACATTTTTTTTATTTTAATTTTTACATAATTTAAATTTTAGTTTTTATTTCCAATTTGCTCTTTGCCATGTGTTTTATGCGATTTTAAGGAATAAGAAACATACTAAATAGCATATGCTATTTAGTGTACTCAATGTAATCTCGATAAATAAAAAATAGAGAAGACCTGCATTTTCTAAGTAAGTTAGTTGAGAACTCTTCCATTGTTGTGGAGTTTTGGATTTTTTTAAAACAAATTATTGTGTGTTTTTGAATCAGCACAATTTTTTTTTTTAGCAATCATATCTTTTGAGGAAAAGCACCGACAACCACAAAAACAAATTATTGTGTGTTTTTGGATCAACACAAATTTTTTAGTAATCATATATTTTGAGGAAAAGCACCGACAACCACGAAAACAATCCTATATTTCTAAGTGTTATGCATTATTTCACTTGGATGAAAATGAAAATTATTTTATTTAATAATAAATTTTAGTTCAACCCATTTTTAGTTATTTTTTGAATTTTTTTACAAAAATTTGATTCATAATTTATTGGAAAATATATTTCACTTGTATTATAAAAATGAACCACTATAAATTAACTTTAATATTCCTTTTACATGTAACTCTATACAAGTGGATCACTTGGTAAAGTAAATTTTTTTTCTTGGTAAAGCTAGTAAGGTAAAGAAATTTCTTTTTCTTTGAATGATTTATATGGGTCAATTTCTACTTGTCATATCATTCTTTGTTTACCATTAATGCATTTTTTTAAAAGGGTATAATTTTCACATTCAAAATCTCAGTTTTTAGTGCTTTTTTTTCAATAACTTTCCATTTATACTTCCAATATTAACTTTTGAATCCATATAATTTGTATACTGTAAGTGGAATTTTTCTTACTAGTGCCAACTACTTCTCATGGAAATTCCACATAAAGGATGTACTAAGAAGTAAATGAATATATCACATTACCTTGGTATAAGAAAATATGATAATAAAAATGGTAAAACATGAAGATGAATTGAAATATCCATTTCTCCTAATTTTTGATTTCATATTGAGAGGATCCATGACCTCAATATATCATGGAAAAACGTGAGCAAGATATTTGGGGAAGTTAATATGATTAGATCTCATTAGCTTAAGTATTAATGATTTCTCTTATATTGAAGATTATTTATGTGAAAAACACTTAGGCATTTACTTAAAGATTGTCAAGTCGATCTAAAGGATAGCCATTGCATATATGTTATTCTTTCCAATCTTGGTTTTGCATATTTTTTTTGTATCTACTTTTTATGCCACTAGAGAAACTTTAGGAGCTTCATATAAATATTTCACTATTGAATATTTTTGGGACTACTTGATTAGATAATAACACAAGCTCTTGCATATTGAGTTAACATTATAGGTACATCCAACCAGGCCTTAGTAGCCCAAAAAAAATATAAAACCAAGCATCAAAACAAGCAACATCCTCCCAATAATAAAATAAGGGTCTCAAACACTTTCAACAAACTTCTAATCCCTATGAATAGATAATGTATAAATAAAACAGGCTATCTATAACATAACCCACCTTATTTATCAATTCAATAATGTATAACTTCCAAAAACATTGTGCACTATATTTGTATATTTAGAATCTTAACTTCCTTGGCTAATTACTTAATGTGGAGTTTCTTTTTCTTGGGGAATACATACAAGGCCTTGTTTCAAATTTATGGGAATTAAAACTAATTATGCTCATATAAATAATTACAACAATAGCTTTTATCAATTGTTCCATTCAGCGACAAAAATTGATTACAACTATTAAGTATAGAAATTAGTTACAACAAAAATATTAATTCAACTATACAAATTAACTATGGTGACTAACTAACCATATTCAATCATTTTTATTTCTATAGTTCTAGTATAGGGAATTAATTAAAATATTATTAATTAATTATGAGATGAAATATCTCCTAAATTATTATAACTCTAAAAAAGAGTAATCAATCTAATGAAATAAATACTAAACTAATGATAGGAAATAAAAGATGACAAATTTAAATCAATAGTTTTGTCTATTAAAAAGTAATGCTTAACATAAAGTAATATAAAATTGAAATTGAAATAAAGATAAGATTACCATGACTATAGAGTGGTCCTTGTTCTACAATTGGTCCATTAGATAAAACTAAGTTAATTAGAACAATTAGTACCAAGATTTCGTAAAGGATTTCAGGATTTCTACATTTATAGTATATAGAGACTTTCTACATCTGGATCGTGGGTGATTCAAAGGTCTTGATAGACCACCTGAATCATAATGCAATTATTAACTTGGGCCCACTCTCTCATTGGATCTGCATAATTGAGATTTTAAAATCAGTTTTTACAAGTATTACTTTTCAGCATATTTATCGTGAAAAGAACACTGTTGCAGATTATCTATCAAATCAGGGGTTGAAGGATGTTTCTGGAAAGATGAACTACCGGCTTTTTAATGCACAAGGTCTTCAGGCGGAGGGCTTTGTCCCAATCATTTAAGTGCTGTGTGATTTTGGGAGGCTGTTTCATTAGTTTACAGTTTTAATATTGTCGATATTTCTTCAGTAAAACATTGTTGTTTCCTTTTGTTAGAGCTAGGCAGTAGAAATACTTTCTGTCTTTTTCTGGGCCTTTCTGAGGGCAGAGTTTACAGTCACAGTTTCAAGGTATTAATCGGTAAGACTTTGGTCTATTTTTGTGTGCGCATGTTCTGTGATGAATTTTTGATAATATCTGTAACTCAGGGAGTGGTGGATCATTGTTATACATGTGGTGTAAGACTTTGTTTTGGTTGTTCCTGGTACATTAAAATAAACCAAAGTATTTTTTATACTGAAAAAAAAGACTTATGTATAGACTTTTATAGTATATAAAAACTGTGAACCTTCACTAATTTTTTTAATTTTTTTTCTAATTTTTATACATCTAAGGTATACCTTCTCTGAAAATAGATTCTTGATTTTAGGAATTAACTTCACTGAAAAATTGATTTAACTAATTCGAGGAGAAAAGCAAGTTATTTTCTTAAAATAATAAGTCATGGCACTAACTACCTTACCCATGTTATTAAATGCACAATCCGTAATTTACTCTCAAGCCACATGGATAAATGCATGTAATTGTGAATAATTAAGATGGTTGTGGAAATATTGCAAGTTATTAAAGTAAAATAGTAAAACCAATAATTACAAATTTAAACAAATTTGTTGTTTCCTCTTTTTGGTACTTATATTGCATATTAACTCTACAACTGATAATTTGGTAACATAATCTGACGCTATTGGAAATCTGATGTTATTGGAAGATCAGATCTATTGTTGACAAAGAATTATACATCTATTCAATAGTAGAACAAATTGACATTCAATTGAGTTTTCAATCGACAAATTAACCATTCCAACACACAAACCATATAATCTTGTTATGTTTATGAAAAGATTCATCGGTTTTCCATGAAATTCCAACCATATAGATGTAGTGTTTTAGAATAGCAAAATGAGGTAAAATTGAAATATCGTAATAGTGGAAAGATTAGAGTGTATGGAAGAAAATGGCATAATGAATGGTTAAAAAAATAATTGCAAAACTCATCATTAACCCCTTGTTTATAGGCCAACCACCTCCCCTCTCATTAACTGCTTGATGGTATGGACTCCTCTCCATTCTTTGTTTTTACTTTTTTTTATTTTAGATTTCTGGTATATATAATTTCTTTTTCAGAATTTTATGTTTTATGCTTTATGATATGGGCTCTTCTCCATTCTCTCTGTTTTTATTTTTCTACTTTCTTTGTTTTTATTTTATATTTTTTGTATATATATTTTGTTTCTCATAATTTTATGTTTTACCCATGAACACTAGTTAATTCTTTGAATCTTGATTTCTTGGTTATTACTTGGTTTTCCTTTTTCTTATTGCTAAAACGGTTGATATTATTAAAAAATTTATCAGTTATTTGGACATTCACATGAAAATAAAAAAAAGGCCACTACAAAATTTGAGAAATTATGTAACAACCTCAACCCAATGTTTATCAACCTCTAATTTTGATGGTTTGAATATTGTAACTTGTTTGAATACATAAATTATATGTATTAACCTATGATTGAGGCCTTGTTGTATTAACTTATACATATTATAATGATTGGGTTTCTGTTTCGGGACATCCATAGCAACTATGGTCTAACTATTATTGGTCGCATATGATTTTTAATAACTGCATAACCTAGTGCATGACTTACTCTTTGAAATGTGTATTAATTAATCGTTTTGATGAACATGTTGTATGTTATAATAAACAAAGTTGTGACTTTAGAATTGTGGGTCAAACTCTCTCGAATCATTGATATGCACATCTCGAGGTCAGAGAATGAATATAGCAGGGTTAGCAAAGTTGGTGTTAGCGCTCTAACAATCGAACCCCTCCACTTGTAGTTATTTGATATATGAGGAAGCAAATCATATCACGATTTTACCTCACCTTGAATGCATGATTAGTTAGGGCTTTTGAGGGTTAATCCATTTTCGGATCCATCATTCTTTGCTAATTTTTTTTTGCATTGTCGAAGGGATAGGTAAAGGGTTTCCAAGGTTTCTCAAGTTGCATGGTTAGCCTATTAATGTCGAACCTAGTCTGATTGTAGATCCCATCTTGTTTTGAGTGACCCAGATTGAAATGAAAGGGTCTGATTTGATGGAAGCATATGATGATTGTGTTGAGATTTTTCGGGCAATAAGTTGGTTCAAATTCTTTAATTTTTTTTCAGGGCTATAACTAGTAAGTTTCCAAGGCATTCACTACTTCTTTTGATGACCTTAAGGTTAAAGTAGGAGATGTTTATTTTATGGTGGATGTCGAGTTCATTGCACAAGCGCTCTCCTGCCATTGGGAGGTGAAGTTTGGTCGAAGAATAGAAGGTTCAAGGACATTCCATGGAAGAAACTATTTGCAAGGAGGGGATACAATTACGACATTAAATTTACTCCCAATTCCAATTTAACACCCCTGTGGAAAATATGATGCCATTTTTGCAGAGTTATATCACTTGAAAATGATGATATAGCCTTGTATTTCTTTATCATATCAGGTTATTAATGGTCTATTTGGGGTATCCATTGATTTTTTCGCATTTTGTTCACATGATTTTTGTTAAAATGTCCTCAATGTATCAAAAGCATCGCTCTAATGCACACCGTTCTCAGGTCCATCATAGTCTTATTTCTATTTTAGTTAAATACCAGTTAGGTAAATTGAGGCTAGAATGGAAGTCTTTTATGTTAATAAATGGTTTTCATGAAAACCCTATTGTTGAGGAAGTTCACTCCTAGGTCTCTTAAGATCCTAGTTCAGTGCCTCATAAATTTCCCTTTGAGCCTTATAGTGATGATTTTCATTTTAATGACCCCGAGTATAGTCCATAAATAGTTCTTTCTATTGAGAAAGGGGATAAGGCTTTAGATCCTGAAACAACTAAATTATGCCGTAGAAAAAGTAGAGATAAAAAAATTCCTTTAGAGAAAAAATAGGTTAGAAGGATATCCATTTAGTGGGGTAAGCTTGAGCCTGTGAAGGATGAACCCCAGCTAGATTCCTTTGTTCCCGAACCTTGAAAAGAGCACACAAATAGTCAGTCAGGGAAGGATAGCAACACACATATAAAGGAAAAAATATTGAACAAAACAATTTCTCGAATGTGGCACAATAAGATAAAACCCCCTTAGAATCAAAGTACTGTTGATCTCGAGCAATATCAACCTAATAAATACAATTCTGAGGTTGCTAGTGAACACGACATTCCATGTGATGTCAATGTCACATCTAAGTCGGAAAATAAGACATAAAGTCACATATGAAGCCTTGTTGGACCTTTTTTGGCACCAACAATATCTTGTAATTTTACCACAGCTAACTCATCGAATTGAGGAGTTAAATAGGGAAAATGAACAACTTAGAGCTGCATGTAACTATCATGAAAATTTAAGGCAACATGATTCAACTAAATCTGTTGAAATTTTAGAAGGGTCAGATACACAAATTATAGCAAAATCTACTAGGGTAAAGATGGTAATTTCTTCGGAATCATAGGATACTAAATAAAGCTTTAGTTTTTTATTGTTTGCAAATTGCTGACGAGGTATGATTTTTTTTTCATTTTAATTTTCTAAATTAAAAAAGAGATTTTAAAAAATATTAAATTTTGTAAAATCCTTATCTTGTGTTATATATTTTTCTTAACTACTTGTTTATATTTATCACATGTGATTTCGTTGGTTAGATACATTGTTGCTTTTCTCATGGGATGGATATGCCTGAAATTGGAACCTACTGGTGACAATTATCTTGTTAGTTATTATTTTGGTTAATTGTTGGTTTCTGATTGGCCATGGGGCCAAAACAAAAATTGTTTCCATTATTTTTGTATTGATACAGTTTTAAGTCTAAATTATGATAGGATATGAATGTTAAAATCATTTGTATATAAACTCCTTGTTTTGAATAAAGGAGGGATGAGACCTGTAGGGAGAAAGAAAAATTGTTTTGAAACAGAGAACTGCTTTGTTTGACTATGGAACGAATGATAGTTTCAGACGTCTTGATGTGGTTTGATTCCATTGTTTTTTGTGTCCTTTTATTTCCATATTCATCGTTATAATTTTGTAATACCTTTTGATTTGTGAAATATATTCTGTAACAACCATGGTAAAAAATACATGTAATAAATTTAATAAAGGTAAAATAATAATCATGGTCATGTGACACATATTCCAAGCTGAATGTTGGGCAAGAACATAGTAATGGGGATCACTTTTCATTAATTAATGGCTATGGAAATTGACAAAGGAAATGGAAAAGCCTTTGGAAAGGAAATTTGGCATTAATTGGCATTTATTTATGCAAATAATGGAAAATAGGAGAAAAGGAAGATAAAGGTCACAAGTTTCATGTGAGGAGGAAAACTAAAGAAAATAGAGGCTTTATTGATAAAAGGCTTTCGAGGATCAGTTCATGGCTTTTGATCAATTAAGTTTTGGAGCTCTCATTCTATTCCCTCTCTCTCTCATACTCTTGGACACTTAGAGTTTTCTTGGAGCACTCTTGGAGGAGTGTGGAACACTTGGGATTTAAAGCAATAAGGCAAAGGAAAAGCAAGAAAGCGCAAGAGAAAACCGAGATAAAAAACTACAATGGGTTTTGCTTGTAGGTAGCGAGTTGCATGTATGATTTCCTTGCTAGATTTGGCATGCATGGCATATACATGCGATTTCTTGGTTATAATCTATCATTGGAATGGAGGATTTCCTGGATTGACAGTGGTTTTTCCTAGTCTTTCCATCTCCTGGATAGCCATGATGTTGTGGGTGTTACTTTTGTTTTCTGGTTGGTTCTCATGTTCCTTTGGTTATGGGTTGAGTTATTAGTTCCTAGAAGCCTTGGTTGGAAAAACGCTCTTGAAGCCCTGTAACAACTTGGGTTGAGTTAATAGTGTTGGAAGCCTTGCTTGGAAAAATGCTCTAGAATCCCTTGGTGGGTTGAGTTACTAGTCCTGGAAGCCCTAGTTGGAAAAACAATCTGGAAGCTTGAAAATAGTTGTGGGTTGAGTTACTAGTCCTAGAAGCCTTGGTTGGAACAAACACTCTTGAGCCATGGAAAACTTGGGTAGAGACCAATATCGTGATGGTTATAACCGTGAGGTGGAATTAGTGGTTGAGGGTTGATGTGGTTTGGCCTCTAGAAGCCATGGTTTTTTTTTTTGGTTTATTCCATGAGATCCCACATTCATGCTTGGAATATGGAATGGAGGTGACTGGATGAAAGAAATATTTGGTTCAGCCTAGTATATGGCCAGGTGGTACATGGAAGTCCAAGACATGGTGGAATTTTACACATGTTAATAAGAGCTCTTCCCCTCTCGTATTTGAAGGGCACTAGTACAAAATAGCTAATTAGTTACTAAAAAAATGACTAAAATTTGCATATAAACGACTATTTTTCAGTCGGTGACCAATAGTAGCTAATTTACAGTATCTTATAACGTGACCAAATTTTAGTCGTTTTTAGCTTAGTCATTAATTGGTTATCTCAATTTTGTTGTCTAGTAGTATATTTGGTCATTAATTTAGTCACTGATTTAGTTATTAATTTAGTCACTAATTTAGTCATTAATTTAGTCATTGATTTGGTCATTGTTTTAACCATTCATTTGGTCATTAATTGTGACAATTAATGACCAAATATACAACAAAATATATTACTATATAATCACTTGAGAAAACCAATCAATGACCAAAGAAATATGACCAAAGTGTTGGTCGTGTTATAAGATACTGTAAATTAGCTACTAATAGTCATATATATGCAAATTTTAGTCATCGTTTGAAACTAATCAATGACCAAAGAAATATGACTAAATTTTTTGTTGTGTTATAAAATACTATAAATTAGCTACTAATAGTCTTATATATGTGAAATTTAGTCATTATTTGTAATCACAAATTTATCATCTGCAGTGGTCATTTATCATTTTTTAGTAGTTTCATATTCATTATATAAACGACTAATTTAGTAGTTTATATTCATTTCATTTACTTTCATTAATAATAATTATAAATGACTAATTTAGTCATATATTTATTTTATTCATGTTCATCATTAATCAATATAAACTACTAGTGTAGTAGTTTTAAATTGATTTTATGTGTTCATTATTAATCAACATAAATTAATTTGTATGATTTAAAAAATATCATACAATGTGCATGTTCATCTAACATGAAAACATAAATTTGCATATGTTAATTACAATACTAAACAATATCAAGTGCAATTATAAATAATTTCAACCACATAAATTATATTATATGAAATGTTAAAGTCTTCCAATGAGTTTCCAACTTAATATTGGTTGGACTACAATTTACAAATGAAATGATGTTTCATCACTTCAAAACATTATCATATAAACTATTTATATGACATATATCTCAACATCAACAATGTCAAAGTCAATTTTCCCCATAAAATTAAGAAACTCAAACAAGTTTTCTTCAGTTGGGCGATAGTGGCCACTATGTAGCCAGATGACCTATATAAACAAAGAAAATAAAATGTCACCATAAAAAAAACACCTTACTAACTTAGTACTCAACATTCAGGGAAAGCTTAGGCACAGTCATGTGAACTAAGTTACATGATAAAAAACTCGAGTTGTACATAACTTGTGAAAACAAATAATATGAGATGTGATGTCTAATCATTGTCTTTTTATTCACAACAACATTTCATTCTCTAACGCATACACTTGGTCAAGTATATAAAAAACATGTGTTGAAATAACAACATGAAAGTAATTTTTTCTAATAGTCATGAAAATCTTTTAACACAAAACAACTAAAAAGGTTTCAATCAATATCATGTAATACTAATTTCATCTTCAAGCTTTGGTTGTTTAAATTGACATGATATCAAGTATTTTCAATTTCATAGTTAAAAGACAAAACAAAATCAAAAGAAATGTTCAAAATAAAATCAAACAAAAAAGAGAGAATATCGTGGAATGGACATTACAATTAAAAAAAAAATACCTTTCCACTGATGTCTTGTCTGGCATTCATAAAAACATTTGCTTGCCAAAAATAACCATGAGGTGAAAGAATCACAACATAAAAAAGCATGGAAACCCCTCCTAGAAACATTTCCAAAGTCAATGGCTTAGGTATCTAAAGGATCTCCAACATCATACGAATCATATCCGAGACATGATTTGCTTGTCTCCCCATCCTTTTTCCAATCACATTTCTTGTAACCTGCCCACACCAGAGTCAAGTAACAAATAGAGTTTTTGAAATATTTACACAAGGAGCAAGATGTGAAAGTAGAGTTTCTAAAATATGAAGCAAGGTGCAAGTCTTCAACAAATTTGACAAATAATTATAATACTAAAACATTTATATGGTGGATGAAAAGCAATTGGAGGTAAAAAACATGTTGATGAAAAGTAGTTGGAGGTAAAGAACACATCAAATACAGAGGGCCATTGTTCCATTATGAAAAGATGATAGAATAAGACTATGTCATGTTGATATTATTGTTGATTTATTTAAAAAGGTGATAAACATATTCTAATGTCTAAGTTTGAGATTTGAAAATATTTCCTTTCCAGACTGAATTACTATGACTTTCCACGATATGAAATCAAGTATAACAACTTCAATGTTTCTCAAAGCCACGAAATATAAAATGAGAATAAGTACAAAAGCAACAAACATACACCAAATAGGCAGTGCCCAATTATAAATTGAAAGTAATATATTGACTCATAACTTGAAACTTATGTTGATAATTTCAACCATGCGGATTACTTTTTCAATAATATATGGCTTATGTAGAATATAAGTAATAAATACATGTTGAGATATATTCTAAGTAAATATTGTTAGACCATTAAAAAAAAATCTTGTGTCCAAAACAAAGTACCGAGAATATTGTAAGCATTTTCCATTTTGTTTATAGTGGCATTTCTTATTTTACCATCATGTTCTGTTGTCACAGTAGAAACACTGTTAATTTTGGTCAACTAGGTCCAAACTCCAAGTTTCACTGCTCATATGATGATGATTATATTTTTGTTGGATTCATCTTTTGTAGAGGTGCAAGATTGATATAAAGATCATCTTGTTTGGATGAGAACATATATTTTGATTTTATTTTCCACATATGTGCTACGTCGGCCAGATTTGTAATGTAGGGTCAGAAGCCGAATAGATGTGTCACACACCCTCACTGACTGATATAAATTGGAGAGATATGATGTTCGTCCATTTCATCATCATCTCATAACACACATTCCTCGTGATCTGATTAGTTCGTATAGCCTAGAAGAGACTTCTCTCTCTCCCACATGTGAATATGGATGCCGGGAATCTGGATGTCGGAAATATGGATGTCAGAAATGGATGCCATAAATATGGATGATGCTAGAAATATGGATGCCAGAAATGATGTCGGAAATGGATGTCGAAAATATGGATGATGTCGAAAATCTGGATGAGGGATTCTTTTGTTGACTTGTGTTGACTTTTGGAGCTGTCTTTGAGGGGTGCATGTGATGCTTGGAAGGTTGACTGATCTGAAGTTGAGAAAGAATTTGCTGGATGATGCATCCTGTTGACTGTCGCAACGCACATCACTCTCTATCATTGCTGGACAAGAAGAATTGTAAAATCTAATCTACATTATTTGGCTTGTCTTCTGTTGATCTGTTATTATGTTCTATCGACATTTTACTTTAATTTTTATGTGTTGAATTGGGCCTATAAGAAAGATGAAAGTAAAATTGCATTAAGCATATAGAACATACCATGTTTATATAAAATTAACATGGTATTAGAGCTGAGGTGAAGACAAGAAGAAGTCTTGTCAAGGACCAATGGTCTAATGATAAGTTGACTGACAAGTCTGCTTATCATGCATGGAAGATGTCCTTGGATTTGGTATTAGAAGATCAAGATTTCATGGACTATGTGCAGGGGAAGATTCATGAGCATCCATCATATTTTATGAGGCTCACAAAAATCAGGAATGATCTCCTTGCCATAGGAGAAGTAGTTTATCGAGAGCTCATCCTCATTGTTCTTGGAGGACTTCCTCGAGACTAGTATGTATTTAATACTACGATTCTTAATAATAAGATGATTCCTGATTTTGATGAATTGTTGACTAGAGGCACTCAAGAGGAGACAAGAATGATGGAGAGAGATCATCCCTCTAATGGAAATAGAGGTGACCCTACTACCTTCACCGCTCATGCAAAGAAGAAGAACCATAGTGGCCTGAGTAATCAAAACCATGGTAGAGCGGGGCCCAAATGAAGGAAGGGAAGATGTTACACTTGTAACAAGTTTGGTCACTATGCAAGAGAGTGCCCCAATAGAAGGGACTCTCCCAGGGATGATGACAACGACAACTTGAGGGGGAATGGAAATCAAAGGAACAACAGGTTCAAAGGAAAAAGGAAGGCTCCCTCTGATCGTAGTGGAAATGGGAAACCTTTCAATAGGTTAAGAAATTCTAGGTACGGTGAGTCTAATGTTGTTGGTAATAAGAAAAATGAATATATTCTTGTATCTTCCCTCTCTATTACATCTCCTCCCGAAACCCTGGATGTCTGGTTGATTGATAGTGGTGCTTCAAGGCACCTCACTGGTTATAAAAAATCCCTCTCTTATTTGATTGAGAAGGATACTAATTTAGAAATTATCCTTGGAGATAATGCCACATATCTAATGAAAGGGATAGGGACTATGACCCTTCATCTATCTCAAGTTCAGGTCATCTGTTTACAAGATGTGTTGTATGTACCTGATTTGAAGAAGAACCTTATGTCTATTTCGGCAATGGAAGACAAAGGGTTCAAGGTGGCATTCGTTGATGGAAAGGTACGCATCTGGAAGAGGAACTTCAAAGAAGCTCTTACTATTGGTTTTAGATTTGATACACTCTACTCCATTGGAGGAAGTCCATTGGGGGCTATGTGATGTGATACAACTCTTCAAACAGTGTTATGGCATCGGAGGTTTGCACACCTTCATTACAAAGCCCTTCCCTAAGAAAGGAAGGTCGTGATGGGGATGCCCGAATTTAAAGATGATCATGAAGGTATAAGTCATAATTGTGCCGAAGGGAAGCATACAAGGGGACCATTCCCCTCAAGTGTCACAAAGACAACTGATATCTTGCAGTTGATACATTCTGATTTAACTTGTATGCTGCCCTTGAAATCCTTGGGAGGATGTTCCTATTACATGACTTTTATAGATGACTTCTCCTGCAAGACCTGGATATATTTCTTGAAGAAGAAGAAGTTACAGGACTGTGTTTAGTAGTTACAGGATTGTGTGAAGTGCTAAGTATAATAAGTGTGCTCAACGAAGTAATGTAGCACAAGTAAGGGTATCATTAGAGTATGAAAATGGTGGACTGTTCATCGAAAGGAAATAAGACGTGTGTGTATGTTGAAGACCAATGAGCAAGTTAAAGTGAAGGTGCAAGGTGTGCACAGGATATTCTATAACAAGGTGTTGATATCTCAGTAAGGATCACATGCAGTCAGAGAAGGGAAATACAGTTAGACCGAGCTCTCTAGTCCTGGTGTAGAAAAGAGCAGGATGGTGCAGGACAGTGCAGAAAAGAAGGACCAGCTTAAAGATTCAATGAATAAGTAGTGACAAGGTCTTGGAGGCATACAATGGTCAAGGGTTTGTGTCATGGTCATGGTAATTTTCATCTAAAAGTCTATAATAAGAATTTCTTGTGGGTTTTCCTCTCCAAGAGGGAGAGGTTTTGGCCCTAGCTCGAACAACCTAAATTTGTGTCTCTTGTGTTTTGGTAATTGACTTGATGAAAGACATAATAAGCTAAGAAGAGAAGACATAAGTAAAAGAAGTAAGCTCACAAGTAATTATCAAGAAGATAATTTGAATTAAACCTAGCCCTACCTAATTCTCAACAAAGGCACACACAAACATTAACGACAGTCACAAAGAAATTTTTTTTTTACCACCTTAGAGGCATCCTTCCAAATTTTCTCCTATACTATCTTATAGAGTGTATTTTTTCCTTTCCAATGAGCCTTTATTTGTCCTGAAACTCCTAGTAGTTTATGAGATATTGAATTTTTAAGACTAAGAAAATTACACCTAACAGTGAGCCGACCTGCACTTTGGCACACATGTCAGCCTCCTCTTCTAGGAGGACGTTTCCTTTAAAACATGGTAAAATAGTATAAATATAAACCTCCGCTCCTCAGTTTTTGACAATAAAATTCAGTAGGAAGCTCACACATCCAGACAAAATAAAAAAATCATAAGGGGAATTTTCTAATTCTAACACTGGGAAAAGAAAATTTAAAGAAAAAGCAACAGATGACATAGCTACCAAACAACAAAGGTTATTGGAAGTTGTCACTGCAATAGCGGAAGTTAAGGTATGTACTCTATGTAATGCAGTTTGTAACAATCAAATTGTTTTTGACTCGCATCTTTCTGGGAAGAAACATGTTGCTCAGGTGAAAAAATTAGAGGAAGAGGCTAAGTTTTCTTCGAAAGGTAAAGATCAAGATAATATCTCCACGATTGATGCTGAACATGAAGTTAAGAACATGGAATAGAGTAGATTGAGG
Source organism: Pinus albicaulis (assembly GCA_034641835.2). NCBI lineage: Eukaryota > Viridiplantae > Streptophyta > Pinopsida > Pinales > Pinaceae > Pinus > Pinus albicaulis. The sequence continues at coordinate 478,771,345 of CM076584.1, forward strand.
TCAAAGATGTTTTGTGAGAAAGCACTTTCACATGACCTTGGGCAAGATCAGGAAGAAAAATGGTTACACCCAGAATATATTTGAGCGAGATAAGTTATGAAGCCTCATGGAAATTAATAGTTAAAATGTAGTACTTTGGCATTCCAAAGCACTACAAGTTGGGACATTTATCAAGTTTATTGGGCCACTGAATGTTGCTCAAGTTATTAATGCAGTGCACCCCTGTTTTATATGCCAGATAATTAAATTTGAAGGCAAGGTCTCATACAATGTGGGATTTTTAATGGATTTCAAAAATTTTGTTTTAATTCAGCAACAAATTTTGGCACTTCAATTTTTAAGATTGGGCCATTGTAGTTTTTTTAGTTACTTATATTAGTACCTGTAATATGAATATCAAGCAAGTACAGATACAGTAATATTATTACTGATCAAATGTTTCCTAGGAAACAAGAAGCACATATTAATCGATAGATACAAGCAACCGTGATGCTATTACTTAACATGCATATACATCATAACAATTCATGCATAGAGGAACCTATACTCGATGGATGGTCTCATGTCATATATTCATTTGTCTAGTTGTTGAAATTTCTATAAATGTGAATTTATTTACTATGTTTTGTCAAAGTTCAGGAACAAGGGAGCAAAGTAGGAAGTCTTTTGGACCACTGGAGAAAACTTTTAAATTTAAGGGATATCACAACGCCAGTAGATCCAGGAAGGATACAGATCTCAAATACATCTAGGCAAACTTGAGGATGAGGTGAAAGAAGTAGAGTATAACTGCAGGAGTGACTTGGAAGTCGAGGAATAAAATTTGTTTGGGTCAAAAATCTGTGATGGTTATCTATTCCTTTGGACTTGTGATAATAATTGTGCTAGAAGATAGAATTTTGGATTGCAAACCAAGCTACAACACTAGTATTTTTTGTGGTGAACTTCTTGATCGAACTGTGGAAGATTATAGTGATTCATGCATAGTGACTATAGCAGTTTCAGACTGTGTATAGACTCTTGGTTCAGATTTCTTTGTTGGGCAGTCCAAACTTCGCACGTCTCTAAAGATTTCGGTGGATAAGACAGAAAGATACTCTCTATATTTTGGACCTGTAACAAAAAGTTCCATACCTTCGGACCTGTAAGAGGAAGCTACAAAACCCTTGGACCAGTGGAAACCAGAGTTGTGGACAAAGCTAAAACACTGTTGTGAATTGCAGTCCTGTTGAAGCCTAGAAAATCTCTGCTTCAAACATTGGGGAAAACCACCCGGTCGGGACCTTAGGACAGCTCCTTATCCATTTGGTATGGTGGCTCCGACTGGATTGAAAGGACCAGTTTCCTTATAACTAATGGGTTGGTGATGGGTTGATTTGGATGAGTGAAAATGGGACTAAATAACTAAAATGAAACTATCTAATTTAATCTAAATACTAATAAAGAAATTCTAAAGTTAACCCGGGTATCATATGTTAATACAACTTAAAATTATTCCAATTTAGCAATAACCATAAAAATGTATTAAAGTTTAATTGAAATTGTGCAGTAACAAATAAAGATAACTCTGTTTAAGAAATTAAACAGAGTTATATTAGCATATTGTATTCATCATTGTATATCATCTATATATACTTATGAAAGATAACATTTCAATTATACTAAAAAATGATATATTAAAGAAACGTTGTGAAAACCAAATATATATATAAATGATAGCAAATTTTAAAGCGAATATCATATGACAAAAGAAATCAACAGTGAATAGATAAAAATACCTTATCCATCTTGAAAGCTTTCAAATGAAATCTGATACTCAAATCCAATAATTCTGATGCAAAATCAAATCCAAGGTACAGAAATGCAACACTTTAAAGATAATTCCGCATAAAATCACCAGATGTGATCCTTTATAAAATATAAGAGGTAGTGGAGTACAGAAATGTAATCTCCAAGTCAAAAATATTACAACTCAGGACCCCTTCTCCAATGCATTAGAAGGGTTTAAATATGAAATTACATGAAAACAGAATCCTACTACTACTGCTACAATCTATCAAATTAAAAACAGAAATACTATCTTAAAATGGAACTGATTCATTGCTTTTCCTTCTCGCTCGATGTAGCCAGGTGGCAAATTTTCAACATTTCCTGTACTTCTGACGGATGACTCATCTTGGAATGTAACTGTCCAGTGTATGTGGCATCGGAGAATTCTGGAATCAAACAATCAACAACATTTGATAGGCATTTAATAGCTGATTGTTGATTGAGTGGCTTAATCAGATAGGTCCACATATTATCCCAATATATTGTTTGAAGCTTATTGATCTGTTGATTTTTATTCATTATTTCTTCTTTCCATCTGCGATCAGTTTCTTTGACTTTGAGTAAACTGCCTGGAACACAATCTGTAATGAGATTACATGCATACAAGCTGTCATTGATAAATTGTGTTATATTACCCATCATGCCTCTAGCTCTTGATATAGCTCTCTCGGCTTTCATCAACTGCTGCTCCCACTCTGTAAACAGGATTTCCTTATGTCTTTCTTCTATCCAAGGTAGATTAGATTCTTTTCCCTTTTCTGTATCTTGCCAAATAAGAAATTCAGAAATCTTTTCATCGGCATCATCAATCTCTTGCCTGAGAGTAACTATGTCTTGTATCAAAGATGATGTGATATCAATAAATGGCTCTATCTGAGTTAATTTTGTACAAAAATTATTTAACTGCTGAGACAGCAGTTTATTGGCTTCAAGAGCTTCTGTTTTGAATTCATTTAATTTGGGAAAATCCTTGAATTTATCTAAAGCTGCTTGAAATTATTTTTCTTGTACAATCTTTGTATTTTTCTCATCTTGCAACAAATTTTGTAACTTTGAAATTTCTTGATTCATCTGTTGCTGTTTGTTTAGAGCTTGTTCATCAACTTTCTTCTTTTCTGTGGCCAGATGTTCTTCTAGCTCTTTAATTCTGAGCTCTTGATTTTGAAATTGTCGTTCAAATTGAACAATCTTCTGTTGATTTTCATTAGCTTGTTCTTCAAGTAAAGCTAGATGTAGATCTTTCTGAGTCATCAACTGAGAAACTTCTGCAACTTTATCTATTGTCACAGCAATGTATGCTCCTGCATATTGGGATAACTTAGTGAGATCCTCAGATGGATTCACTTCAGCATTCTTATAAACAATACTCATGAATTCTTCTTGTGAAGCAAAAATTGTGTCCTGATCTATCTTCCTTCTTTTTCTCTGTTTTTTAACAACAACCTTATGTTTAGGGCTATAGAATACATCCAGAGGAGGGATCTCCTCAATTTTCAACACAATTTGTCCTGTAGGATGTTCAGGAATGATTTCAACATCCTGATCTTTTGGATTTTTCTCTTCATGATTATCCTGCAGTCCTAATTGATGAGCAAATTGATTATATTGTTTCAACAATTATGAGGAAACATTAAGATCAACAGAGTCTACCATTTTCTCAGTAGTTTTGTTTCCTCTAAGTTGTGTATCCGATTTCTCTGTATTTGTTTCCTGTTCATTGGCTTTGCTGCCTGATCCTTCTTTTTGATTATGCACATTAGTATCAATACTTGTGCATTCTTTCCCTGTTTGAGCTGTGGACTGTTGATCAGTATTTACATCGGATTTTCCATCAGTGCTCACCCTTTCAACATGTATAACAAGATCATTTCCTATTACTTCCTTTTGTATCTGTGCAATGGAATGGTCAGTAGCTGATTGTGTAGTGACCTTACTGGTAGATGTTTCTCCTGCTGTTTTTCCAGATGTATCCTCTGCTTCTGACCCTTGTATAGGAACTCTCAATTGGTCTAGAGGAACTTTCAACAATCTTTGACTTCTAAATAGCATAAATTTATTCATTTCTTCTTTCTGGAATTTGGACTTGGCCAAATTATAAACTTGAGAAAAGTCATTTAATGAAACAAACAAATCATCAAATTCATCCGGTTCATGCTCGAACCGAGAAATCGAAACTGAAGAAGTAACATTAAAAGCTATCTTTTGTGGATCATACTATCTCCCCGGGATTGTTACCAATTTAAAACCCTTTATTTTGGCGACTTCCTTTTCTGCATGCTTGAAGTCATTCAAAGTAAAATGTCCACAATTGAATGGAAATGAAGGCTACATTCTTTTCTTACTATTGCTCAGAGATCTGGACATTCCTTCAACTGTCAATTGATAGGAGATTTCCTAAGCTAGAAGTTTATCTGGAACAAAAAGAGGGAGAACATGGGGTTCCACAATACTCCCGAAAATCCTGACATACGTGAATTTTTCCTCTCCAAACCAATCTCCTATTGAGGATAAGTCAGTTTTAGCTTTGTCGGAGAATCTAGGGGGAAAACGATTGAAAATGGTTTGAAAAACTGGAATAAGGAACCCATGACATATTCTATACACATGATCTTTGAAATGAGCTTTCCAAAGGAGTTTATGATATATATGAATCGGGGTGGGATCTTTGGCAGTCCATTTCCATCCTAACAAGGGAAACTCATAATTAAAACAAAGAGCGTCTAGAACATAAGCACAAAAGAAAAAGGGAGTGGTATTTCCAGCGATTTTATCTTGTCTGTATTCGAGAGTCCTATTAGCTATCCTATCAGAAAGAATAACAACCCAGTCCATAATTTCGGAATTGACGGTAGCTAGGATTAAAGGAACCATTTGTATAGAAAACCTAGCAGAATTGTTATTGCCAAATAATCTACACATCATAGCAGCGGCATAACAGTATGGGGGTGAAAGAGAATCTACTGAATACATACCGGATGATTCATTTTTGTGCTTTTCAGGATTTTTCCTCCAATCTTTGATAGGTTCGGATTGAACTTTATTACTGTCAGCAAACTCTTTGACAAATTATTTATTATAGACCTTCTGCGGATCAGGGAGATGATACATTGCTTTGAGGTCTTCTGCTTTGAATGATCCAAAAGATGTTCCAGAAGCCGAAATAAACATTATGTCCTTAATTTCTACACTATCGATGACCCATCGAATCACATCATAATAAGGAATGATGTTTTCTCTGGATGCAATTCGATGTAGGAATGAATTCAAAAGTGTTTTTTCAGTAATTTCAGAGTCAGAATCTGAGGTATCTTCATCTGGAACTGATACCTTTGCTATTGTGACTTTAGGGTTTTCACTCTCCAATAGATTACAAACTCCTTCCCATGTCATTCTGTCGAGCCCTTGACATGATGTATCTGTAACTAGCTTCAGCTTTACTGGTTTTTCCTTCGAGACTATAGGACTCTCAACAAACTTAGCGGCAACATAAGTCTTCATTCTCCTTGTTCTCTTCGACATTTCTGTGTCTGATATTGTTTCCCTCGGTCTGCGAATGAAAGGATTTGGCGTTCTTTGATTCTGCAAAGCAATAAGCTCTCAATCGTGATAAACAAGAAATTGAAAAGAACGATTATAAAAATTATGGTTCATGATTCATTATTTATTGAATCCGTGTAACACTTAAATATTTTGTTTGGGTCACACTCACGTATTCAAAACAGAATCGTAAACCAATAATCATTTGATTTGCTATTCAATGTTGATCGTACTATTGGAGTTTTAGCGTTTGTGAAAATAATATTAAATTACCTATTATGAACTCTTCGGATGTGACAAGTCTATAGTATATGAATATCAATCGCATCGGAAGTATTCAAAATGGTGTATAAATATCACAATAAATATTTCTCCGATTTCTGATTATGTTAACCGAACTTCTCCGATTTTCGATTGCGATGATGGTATATCGCATTGGGGAGCTTCAATCGAAAAGAATGATTAATGAATTTTCTCCGATTTCCGATTACGATATGGTGGGGTCTACCATATAGAGATTCTTCTCATTTAAGCGAAAAAAAATGTTTATTTCCTTTTGAAAAGTGTTTTATAATAAAGCGCATCGCATCGGGGAATTTTCGATTGACCAAAAGGAATTTATTAAAAGTGCCCCGATCACGCGATTGCGATTGATCGCATCGCATCAGAGATATGTGAATGAATAACTTAAATCCTTTGCGATTGGACTAATCGCATCGGAGATTTTGAAAATGTATGTAAAACTTCTCTCAAAGATTTTTCCGATTTCCGATTTCCGATTACTGTTCATGGGACTTTTGCAATTGATTTATTTTCTATAATAAAGTCTTTTATATTTGATCGGATCGGAAGTTTTTGAATGTTGTATTTGTTTGTACACACTTGGTAACAAAGATATGCAATGAGTCATTCAAAACAATGAATCTTTATTTCTAAGTCTTTTATTCCTATATTAAAAGAAGAAAAAAGGGACCCTATTTCTAAATAAATTTTATTCTAAAATTTTGGAAAAAGGGAGGGTTGTTGTACAGTACAACAAGTCCTCAAACAACTTCGGTCTTGAGGATATTCTATGGAGACTTGAACCTCCAGCAAACAAGCTAATTGGTAGCTTGGTCCTGTGTGGAGGGTTCATCGTATATATTCCTCAGATCTACAACTCATATCTTAGATTTGCTCAAGAGTTCAGACTTGTGTGTGGAAAAAAGGCTATTCGGACTTGTGGGAAACATTTTGAGCTTGGTGAGAAGGTATATCTCAGCATTTAGACTTGAACCTATTCTTGACCTCTACACATGAATTTGGTGCTTGATCAATTATCTGTTGCGACATATTCTAGGCTAAGAGCTCTAAATTAAGACCGTGTGTACTTAGTCCAAGCCTCTTGCACATAATTTAGATTCCTTTTGAAGATGATCTTGGAAAACATTTTTTAGAAGGCTTGAAGAAAACTTGTTTTATCTTGAGGACAATGGTTAGCAACTTTATAACAGACTGGGCATTATTTGAAGTGAAATAATAACAGGTCTGAAGGGATTTTTTGGTGAATTTCTTTTAAGGTATTTTTGAAGGTTTATAACTGCTTATTCTTTGCAATGTTGGAGACATTTTAGGAGTAGGATGTTGAAGAAGAGTTAAGGCCTATGGACTTGGAGCACCTTGAAAAGAAGTAGAAGATATCTTGTTGAAGATCTATTTGGAGCACCTTGACGACATCTTGGAGCATCTTGTGAAGACACTTTGAAACTGAACTTGGAGATATTATTATCATGATGCATCGTTGATGACATCATGAGGTGACTTGCAGAATAGAGCTATTACACGTCTAATTGACACAAATATATAGAAATTATGATGGTATTTAAAGCGTCATATGCTCATAGAATATACCAAACTCGCATTCTCCATAAAGGAATAAATCAACAGTCTATCATTCCCATACTTGAAGTATCCTTGCAATGACACTAGATTCTTCTGTTGGGATCTTGATAAAACTTCTACTTCAACCTTAAATTCATGCTCCATTTGACCACATTCTCCTGTCAATATTTTAATTTCATTTTGTGTGCCATATTCCAGAGTGGATCTATATACCAATCCAAAGCCTCCAAAGCCAATGATTTTTTCCTGCTAAAAATTACCAATAGCTTTCAAGAGATCAGAAATAGCAAGATCCTTACGACAATGATTCTGGAATAACAACACCAAGTTATATCCCAAGGCATCGTAAAGCCTATGAGGCATGTCAAAATCCATCTCGTCTGAAACTCCCTGCTCTGTTACCTGTCTTCTTGATTGATTCCAAAGAACCGCAGCCAGAAGAAAAGCAATCCCAACACCAACACTCATGGTTATGCCAAGAATGGTTTTTATGTCCAGCCTATTGATTCTGTGTGCAGAAATAGGTACCCCCGGTATTGACACAGGCGGACTGCAGGTGGTAGTAAGAGGCTGGCCACAGAGACCAATGTTTCCTTCAAAACTAGACTTGTTAAAGGTATCAAGTTGATGTCCAGAAGGTATTAACCAATGAAAGTGATTATTAGAGACATTGAACCTTACTAGGAATGTGAGATCCTTCAGGGATGGTGGTATGATTCCAAAAAAATTATTGTTGGAGAAATCTAAGGTCTCCAAATTTTTCAAGTTAGATAGTGTGTCTGGGATTATCCCCGAGAAATTATTATGACTCATATCTAGAATATGAAGCATTTTCATCTGGCCAATCACAGGGCTTAGAGTGCCACTGAGATTGTTTCTGGTCAAGTATAGCGAAGGGGGAAGATTAGACAACTGATTGTAATGCAGACCAAAAGAATTTTGATTTTGCTTTACATATAAGGGGGGCTCAAAGGGAGTTTGAGCTTATACAAGGGTATTTGTATTGACTTAAAACTAGGTAACTCCATAAGCTACTTTGGAATTGGTCCTGACAGAGAATTATTTGACATGTCCAAATAAAAAAGATATTGAAGAGTGTTTAAACAAATAGGAATAACTCCGTTAAGATTACTTCAGGAAAGATCCAAGACCTGTAAATTTGGACATTTTAGGAGCCAAACTGGAACTTGCCCAGAAAGAGAACAATTTCTAATATTTAATGTCCAGAGCATGGGAAATCCATGTGTATCAGCTAGAATCATATCCCCATTAAAATTATTTGACAGAACCAATGTGGTAAGGTTATGACAATCCTACAGAGCTGTTAGGGCACTTGTAATATTGATAAAACTGTTGTTTGAGATGGAGAAAAAAGAGAGAACCTAAAGGGATGCCATACCAAGAGGAATTTCACCACTTAATTTGTTTCTTGCCAGGCTCACAGACTGGATATTTTTGCAGGTCCACAAGCTAGGCGGAATACTGCTAGACAAATTGTTTCTAGCTAAATATAGATAAATTAGTTCAGGCAGGCTTGTAAAATTCAGTTCAATAACTCCCGTGAGAGATTTGTTTTTCAAATTCAAAACTTTCAACTTCTTGAATTGGGACAGATGAGAAGGTACCTGGAGAATGACTTCTAGAGTAGGTTTCTGGTGGAGATGGAATGCTGTTCTCCCTTGTAGATGTCAGTTATCAGCTAACTTGCTGCCAATTCGGCTGATGCCTTGGCTAGGGTGTTAAATTTAGTATTACTCTCTGTGTAGATGTGAGAGAATGATGTATGCTCAAAGAGTGACATTGTTTTTGAGCCAAGTGGAAGTCAACCTATCGATAATGATGTTGTATTCCTTATCAAATAAAACACTACTAAAATACTTGCACCTGATACAATGGGGTTGAATGCCTCAAATGTTAAAAAATGGGTGCATAATGACCCCTTTGTCTCAAATGCCATAGATAAAGAAGACAGTGAAATTAAAATCAGGACATATGATGGTGTCATTGGTGCCCCTGAAGACAGTTCAGATTGCCAAAATTATGAAAGGGCATATGATCTTTAGGAATCCAAATTTGAGCAGTATTTTGAGTTTGAAGACCCACCTTAGGAGCCCTTGGAAATTGGAAATGACTACAAAATTGATCATCAACTCTGTGAGGGCATGTTTGTTTTCCTGGATGTTGGTGGAAGTGATAAACATACCTCCGATACTAACAAACATAGTTATTTGATGCTGCAAGTTGGACGAAGTAGTCATAAAATGGAAATGTTTAAGACCCCTCCTATTTGTGATACTTATGACAAGTTGGATAAATAAGGGTTTGAGAATTTAGTGAAAGAGTTACCCTTCATTATGGTGAATTTTCTAAAGATGCCCATACAGAAATTTTTAAGTTTGGTGAACTTGTAAATCTAAAGTTATATGGGAATGCTTCAACTCATCTTTATGGAAATACTCATGTGCACCGTCAGTGTCATGAAGCTACAGGTACAATGAAATTGATCCTATAAACCTTGGATTTTTGCATGATGTCTCAAAGAAAATGTGCATCCAAAATTTCTGAATGGTTTCTGTGAATTTAGAGTAAGGTTCATCTCCACATAAATCCATTCAAATATTTGAAGTATTGGAATTAAAATCTTTGATATATAAGTTTGTTTCAAGTACATCTCTCCAATATTGTAGGCCAACATAGTTATCTACAGTAGAGTTCCAGCATAAAGTGTTTGCAAGCATAAGATGCCCTTCTATGAGGAAAAAAAAATGAATTTCAGAAGGGAGAGATTGTGCAATAGCTATGATCACTATATGTTGAATATCCTTATATTGTATTTTGAACCAGCTAAGATATCAACATGCAAATTTTGACATATCTCTGCTTTGAATATTGCTGAGGCGCGGAGAAAAGGAACACTATACAGAAAAAAAGAGAGAATCTGAAGGGATGTCATGCCAGGAGGGATTTTACCACTTAATTTGTTTCTTGCTAGGCTCACAGAATGGATATTTTTGCAGGTCCACAAGCTAGGCATAATACTACCAGACAAAGTTTTGCTAGCTAAATCCAAATAAATTAGGCTAGACAGGCTTGTAAAATTCAGTTCAATAACTCCCATGAGAGAGTTATTTTTCAAATTCAGAACTTTCAACTTCTTTCATTGGGAAAGACGAGAAGGTACCTGAAAGGAGAAAGCTCATCACGGGTACCTGGAGAATGAATTCTAGTGTAATTTTCTGGTGGAGCTGGACTGTTGTTCTCCCTTGTACATGTCAATTATCAGCTAGCTTGCTGCCGATTCGGCGGATGCCTTGGCTAGGGTGTTAACTTCAATATTATTCTCTGTGTAGATGTGGGAGAATGATTTATGCTCAAAGAGTGCCATTGTTTTTTAGCCAAGCAGAGATCAACCTATCAATAATGATGTTGTCTGCCTTATCAAAGAAAACACTTCTAAAATACCTGCACCTGATACAATGGGGTTGAATGGCTCAAAATTTGAAAAATGGGTGCATAATGACCCCTTTGTCTCAAATTTCATAGATAAAGAATACAATGAAATTAAAATCAGGACATATGATGGTGTCATTGGTGCCCCTGAAGACAGTTCAGATTGCCAAAATTCCAAAAGGGAATATGATCTTCACCAATCCAAATTTGAGTAGTATTTTGAGTTTTAAGACCTACCTTAGGAGCCTTTCGAAACTGGAAATGACTAAAAAATTGATCGCAGACTTTACATTATCTGATATCTTTTTCTAAATTCTAGCATACTTCATTTTTACTTGTAACTTATCTAACTTTCCATGCCATTTATTTTTTATAGCCATTTACTAAGCCTCTTACTACATAAGCTTCATTTATATCCCCTAATGATGGGTGCAGAAGGTTCAGTTGGATCCCCTAATGATGGGCATACTGTCCACTTGAAATGTTGGGACATTTCTACATTCTAACACAGTTCATATGCAGAAAGTATGGCACAATTATGGCTAGCAATGAAAATATTCATACTGAAATCATACTAATTTTTCACTGGATTTGACAACTGATCAATTTTCATTTTCCTGTTCTACTGTTCTCTAAATGAATTTGATCATTCAACACAAATTTAAAGAAAAGCATCAGCCATATATATGCTTGAAACATATGGTAAAAGTAGATAGTGAAAATGGGACAAATTAAGCTCCAAAATGTCATATGCACATCCTTGAATGTCTCATACCTTCCTTTGTGAGCCTTAATCATAGTAATCCATAAAGTACATAAAGAAAAATTGAAAAATATGATATAATTTCATCACAATAGTAGCTTGTTAGATAATCAAAATTCTCAAAAGTCAGAGGTTAGATTCATCTTATTGCTCAACAAAAGAGATTAACAAATTATTGAGGAAGGTGACTTAGCATCCTTTAAAAGCAAAATTCAATAGTAAACATCATTCATGTTTTAATGCTCCATGCAAAAACAATGATTGTAAAAAAGATATATCTAAAATAAAAGTTGGCTATTTACTCATCCAACTATATGACTGGCAAACTAAATGTTTCATCTTTTCCCCCTCTTCTAATGTTCACAATGTATTTTTCCATTTCTACAACAAAAATCTAATCAATGCATTACATTCATTACGAGGATTTTACATCTCAGGTTTACCTAACTATTCATGTTCTTATCCTTTTCTTTCTTGAACTAGTTTCCTAGTTGTTACGGCTTGTTCTCAGATATTAGATCTTTTCTTATTTTATATTTACGACAACTTAGATATTGGATCTATTTCTTGTTGATTTTTTATGTAGCTTGGGAGGTACTCCAAACCTTGGTGATCGAGGGTTGGAGGTCAAAGCGCCACAAATGGGCTTGTGGGCTTGAGATCAAAGCTTGGGGTTTTTTCACCCATTATGTTTGGGCCAAAACCATGATGAGAAATTGATATGTGATGGATGGGGATGATAGTGCTCGATGATACGATTCCAACTCATTGAGAATCGTTTGAATCTGAGTTGTTGTTAGAGAGAAATGAATTTTTGAAGTTGAATAGGTAATTATTGGTTGCCAAGTCATGTAGGCTTGGTGTAAAAGGGTTCCAACAGATGGGTCTCTTCAAGAAAATTTGTGGAGGCTTAAAAGGCTATAAATAAGAGGTTTGTGATCCTCATTTTAGCATCCATCCTTGTGCAACACAACACAAACATAAGCGTTGAAGGGAAAATACATATCTCTGATCTGGCCGCAGTGAGAAGACGACATACCAGCGTGGGAACAAGTCTGTTTTAGGGCTGTAGGAAGGTGACTGAGTAGCTGGAGAAGGGTCCAAGCTGAGTGCAGGACCAAAGTGTTGTTCTTGAAGGCCAAAGTAAGGGAGGGTTGTTTTGAGGTGAAAGGAAGGTGGGAATACTCTTAGAAAGGATGTCACAGCCCTACACAACCTTGCTGTAGGGTGCCGCAGCTGTGTGAAGGGAGGTCGAAGAGCTGGTGTAGGCTATAACAACCCAACATCATCAACGAGGGTCATATCCTTTCATATAATGGTGTCTGTACCTCCTTAAGGAAATTTTGGGAAGAAATTAGAGGACTGTTAGGGACTGGTTTATATGCCCCTACTAGGCCTAGATTGCAGCATTGGAGCTATAGCAAAACAGTCAACAAGGTATGTGTCTTTGATGAAGTGTTTGTAGGTGTTGGATCCTAGATAGGACCAGTTTTGGATCAGTTTGATAAGGAGCCTGTGGAAGTCAAAGAGGAGGGGCAGACCTTGTGGTTAGAGACCTTAGACCAGTGACATTTTCCACAATGAATGAGCAGCATACTTGCAACAGAAGATTATTATGCATTGGGTCAGAGTGTTGAAAAAATAGCCAATATTGAAAAAATACAATTTCTTGCCACCTTTAAAGGGTTTATGGAAAATATATCACATACTTTATTCACATTGCAATTGAAAAGAACTTTGAGAAATAATTTGGATTTTTTAGAAGTAATATGGCTTGCCATCCATTGAAATAAAACACTCTCAAAATGATTCACTATAGGTTGTTTAACAGGTGACACTCATACATAATTTGGAATAATTAACCTAGGCACCTTAAAAGAAAGTATTCTTGCAACTTTTGAGATGGCAGGTTGATAATTAGTGTTGCAATATTCTTTCACTAAATCCACTGTTTTGCAACCAGTCAAAAGTTTACTCCCATTAATTTGTTGTTCAACCTATTTTATGCTATTAATAGGACTAGAGCCTTCAGTGAAATTTGATGGTTGAGCAGAAAAAATCGAAGGAAGAATCTCATTTTCTCCCTCACTTGTCAAGATATTTGGAACATCTAAAAATCATTAATTTTCAACTGTTGTATTCAAATAAGCCACACATTGATTTTGTTGGAATTCCCAATAAGGATATGAAACATTGTCTATAGTTGTGGACAAAAAATCACATTTCCCAGGCATGGTGCTAGTGAGCTCCAACACTTAACTGCCATTCCACTTACTATATATGTTTCTGCTTAAAAAAAAATTGAAAGCACAGAGCCTTGATAAGGCAGGGACAGTTGAATTTATAAGAAATGGTGTAAGAGAGAAGGAGAAAGCAATGGATTCAATGAATCAGGAGAAACACTAGGGGATGAAGGCACAAGAAGAAGATTTATTTCTGCTTCCTTTTGGATTGCATCTGGATCAATTGAAAATTGAAATGGGTGGTTTTGTATCTCTGACATTTGGTTTTGCCTTTGATTTTGGCATTGATGGTAATCTTACCAAACAATGGAATGCATCTCATTTATGTTAGAGGAAAGTGCATATCTCTAGAACAATCATCCCCAATTGTCGCGCTAGGTTCTTCCGTTGTTTATGCTTGAGCTGTTGAGTAAAATTACAATTATTTTGATAACCAATTGGGACTTGGAGGGCAATATGGGTGGTGGTCCATGGAGGTATGCTTGATCAGGGCACTTATTTTATGCTGAAGGATCTAAGGATGTATCTAAATATTTATCATATTGTATGTATTTACCACTTCATAGTTGCATTCACCATAATAGTCTTCGTGTTGATAGGTATTCTACTGAAAATACTGATCTTGAACAGTTTGTAAAAATGTCTTTTGTTTCTAATGAGGAGATGATAAAGTGGAAAATGTTGGCACTGAATCTAGAGTTTTATAAGTCAATTATATGTCTCAAATTAGTGATACATTCTCATTTGAAATTGAAACAAAGAATGTTCCCATTGGAGAGGGTATTTATGGCTTAGTCGATTTCACCCAATATGGTGAGATAGAAAAAAAAGTTGGATGCTAGAAACCCTTTCAGACTAGCCAATCAAGTGAAGTGATTTAGAGAAAGGCTTCTAAAAGATGCCAAATTATTTCCACCCATATATTCTTTACAAAAATATTAGTAAATATCATATTATGTTTCTTATCATCTATGCTAAGATGAACTGCAAAAATAATTACAGGTCCTCTACTTGAGTAAATAAGAATAGAAAGAACTTTTCTGAATCTCTATACCCCTCAGGGTGCCTCAAATGTTTTAGAAACAAGTTTTTGGTGTAACCTGTCAAGAAAATCTCATTAACTCACAACATTTGACCAATCAAAACCTCTTGACTATGGCCAATACTTCCTAAACGTAGTAACTTTAACCAAATGAATGTCTTATTGTATCATGATTCATATCCTCCTCACTCACATAGATGATAGAACACCACTCTTTGGATGAATGCCCTTAAAAATACCAAGAAATGGTTGAAAGTGCAATTTAGAAAGAAGCTATAAATGCATCATTCATTTCCAATCAAAATCAATTTCCGACGAACACAACACATTCAAAAGAAGAATTCAACTCTTAGAATAAGATTACATAAAGGACTCAAAACCACTATTTTTGTTTTTCTTCAATGAAGAAAAAAGGAGAAGAGAGGAAATTTACTCTATAATCGAGCTAGAACCTTCAACAGATTTATGATTCAAGAGTAACTTACATGATCATCATTCAGACAATTCTCAACCATAATGTCATTGGGATGAGTTTTCCACCACTGCGTATTATGACCGACTAGGCATCTTCAACAACTTCTTTTCTCCTCATCAAACTCTAGAAGAAGATGAAAATTGCTCCAATGACCATAAACAATGCATGTTGTCACACGAGTAACTTTGATGCAAAATTAAGTTGGTCTTTACATAGTATCATTTACATTATAAAAGAGTTATTTATTTCTATATTATTTATGTATATTCTCATGCTATTTATTCAAAACAAATAACATGTGGTGGTTGATAATATCTTCAGAAAGATATATCCAAAAACTAAACCATTAACACTTCCACAGGGATGTTGGTTTGCAAGGATTCAGAATATTGTCAAACATAGCCCTCAAGGTTGATGACTGGTATTGTCATGAAAGAGAAAGGCATTTAAAAATGATATAAGACAAAATAGAAATTTAGCATTTGCAAAGTTGTTGGGACAAACTCATTCCATCAATCCAAGGGGAAAAGCACTTCATTGCTACCTCTAAAATATGTGCTTCAAAATATAGATTCAATTATCAACTATAAACCCCAAAGTTATTTGAGGACATCACCCATTGTCACCTTGGTGATCATCCTTCTCACATAAGGCTAGATCTCCTCTAACATAAGGGAGGAATCCATGATAAGCCTACAGATCTGTCCTTCAAATGATAAAAAAATAGATTTGCAAAATGATATTGTTTTTGTCTTTTAAGATTTAAAATGGAAATCTAATCAAGGCCTAGTTCCTAGTCCCTGGGCTATAGACTCTAGGCAACAAACAAAACTTTAAAAGTGATGAAAAGTATGTGAGTCATGAAAAAACAACCACACAACAAGTGTTATCAGTCAATAATATATCCAATAAATATGTAACAGTGCTATCTCCTAATAGATGGAACATTTGAAGACAATGTTCTCCCCCAACTTGATCTCTTGTAAGTCACATAGCTGAAAATTCCCTTTGAGGTGTGTGATGCAGTGAGCTATCTCAAACCAAAGCTAGTGGGAGCCCACTCTGAATGAACCAAGGGGAATACTAAGGTTGTGCATCCAATGTATAACAGTATAGATAGGCCTAACAATAAGATTCACTTAGCTACATAAAGCACTCAAAATAATAAAATGACATATTCAAGCTAATGCCCTCAAGGAGGGAAATCGAAGTGATTTTCATGTAGTTTGTAGATATCCTCTCTAATCTCCAAGCTTAAGTCACATTTAGATAGTAGGAGCTGACCTAGAGTGTCCAAATATTACCTAAAAAGGGCAAGTTGATTGATAGAAATGGCCACTAACTGAAGCAATTAAGAAGAACCCACAACAATTACACCAAGGAGGGGTCTATTGAAGCAATACCTTGAACTCCACCTAGATGATAGATTGAGGAATTGCATGTTAGCAGCAGATGAAGCATCATAATATAAGGGTTTAGAATCTCTCTATCCTATCCCAATCAACCCAAAGCAAGCCAGGTCCCCAGACCTTGAAGCCATAATGGGTCATGGCTCTAATGATCATGTCCAAAGAAGTGCATCTTGAAAGAGATGTCCTAGAGCACTATCTCTTTAGCCAAGAAAACCATATTCAATATTAAGTTGGGGCTAGAAAGCATGCCTCAAGCTAAGCTAGACCCCTAAGATCTGACCCCCAAGTATATGTAGGTTGTAGTAATATGAATCCCATCCCCTCCAATGTAAAAATGGTAGTCAAGGACAACATGCTGAAACATGTGAAGATCGTAATATTAGTCTTACTAAGTTAAAATTTCAACTATCAAAGATCACAAGAGTTGGAGAAGGCCTCAATTTGTCTCTACAACCCCTTAGGTGAGGTGCCAAGAGGATCATGTTGTTGAAAAATAAAAGCAAGGAGATCAAGACATTGGGTAGAAGACAATCAACACCATCCTATATGTGCTCCTACGAAAGGAGTCCATCTCATAGATATAGAACCCAAAGAGATTTAGTGAGAGAGGGAATTCCTATTTGAGCTCTATAGTACTCCTAAGGTATTCTAAGAAGATGTCGATAGTGTAGAAATGACCAAGAACTAACTAATATAGTCTCATGATAGAAGCCAATGCTGTATCACCTCTAAAACAACGCCTCTCTCATGACAAAGTCAAATGCCTTACAAAAGTCAACAAATCAACAAAATATTTTCAAAGAGAAATGATGGGCCTCTCTAATAATGGCACAAAGAGTGAAATATGTGGTCAATAGTTTGGTTAGTAGATGATGGGCCTCTCTAATTAAGGATTCATCTTGACAAAGACAAGAGGAGTGTAAATTTGTAAGCCTATCCAGGGAGGTCTATCTCGAATGTAGTCATTACAGTCCCATCCTATTTCAATGACACTCGGCATCAAGCAACTAAAACTCCCAAACACATGATCACTGGAGTTCAAATAATTTGGGAATACAACTAACATGATGGATATAGGTGCATCTTTTGGAATTCTATCAGCTACAGAAGTAGAGGTTGAGAAGAGACCTTGAGCATGGCATGCAAATGTAAATAGGACACCACAGAAATTCTGCCTGCAATCATAAAACAAGTCCTAAACTAACTTGGAACTTGACGGGAGGAAAATAATACAGAGAACAGTGCCTAATTTCATAGCAAAAGTTTCCCAAGAGAATTAATTGGTGTAAGGTATCTCTACTGTGTATAATATATATAGGTATGTGCACTGGAATTAAAAAAGAAAATTAAAGGAGGGGGGGGAGGACAACCTAAATTTGGGCCAAAATCAAATTTTGTTGTTGGAACCAATGTTTATTTAAGGTGATTTGAATTTTGTACACATGTGAAATGAAATTTATGATGCGCTTACATGTGCGTGTAAAGTCTTGTGACCATTGCTAGGAGTAATTTTCTCATCCTATGGGGGATTTCCTATTGAAGAGCCCATTTATTTGCACAACAGACACATGGAAGAAATGGGGTTCTCAACCCAGCTTATGAGGACCCAGAGGATGAGTTTTCCCACCTTTAAAGGAGCTAGATGAGTTCACTTTGAAGCACTCTACACTTGGAGGAATCTTGGAGGCGTAGTTTTCCCTTTGGTCATTCCTTTGCCTTGCTTTGTGAGCCATGTGCCCACTTCATAACAATTTTGTGACCCTTATAATAAATATTTTGAAGGTCTATACACCCTTTGAAGGGTCATTTATTGGAGGTACATGAGCCTATATCACAGAAAAAGGGTTTATTGCCCACTTTGAAAGACATTTGGAGGTGGAACTCCCTTGTTTAGTGGAGGATTTGTTACAGCTGTGGAGGAACTTGAAGGTCCCCCTCTCCCACTTAGTCAATGGTATTGGGAGCCCTTGTACCCACCTTGGAGGAGAATTTTTGGGGTTGTCTGCCCACTTTAGAGGCTTTTGGTGGACAGATTTAAAGAATTCTTAGATAAGCTATGTTGTTGATGGGCCTTGGGAGGCTGGATGCCATTCCAACAAGCCCTTCATCCCCTTCATTTATGGAGATGGACACTTTGTGAGGGCTCATTCCCCTTCATCATTGTACATGTGGCATGAATTCCCCTAAATTCATGTAATTTAAGTTAATTAATTGTACAAGAGGGCCTTTGCACCTCCTTAAGCTAGAATTGGGGATTTTATCTTCGTAAAATAATATTTCACTGCGAGGAAAATTGAACACCTCGTGTATAAATATAGGTGCTTTCCTTTCATTTTATCATGGTTGGATTTGGGGGAGAAATCTCTTAGAAGGTCTAAAATTTCTGTGATTTTTCTCTCTTACAATTTGGCTATGGATGGAAGAGTTGAGTGACTTTTCTTTCTTGGGTGCAATTGGAAATTGTGTGGTCTCTTTTCATGGATGCTTATGGTATATCTTGGACGATGCTTGGTGAAGTAAGTTGATTTATTTACTTTGTCCTGGTATATTGGAATGTGTGTGATCAGGAAAGGCAACTAAAACACTATATGCAACATCTGGCCAGGGTTAAACTCAGAATTTCTCAACAAAGACACAATCACACAAAAGACACTTATTTTTTTTCAGGAAACCCAACAGGGAAAATCTTCCTCCTTGATGTGGCTATTTTATTGATTTTTCTTGAGCACTTGTATCTATTACAAAGAAATCTGTCTCTCTTGAGAAAGTGTTCTTCTTCTCACAAAAGTCTCAGCTAATATAATTGATCTTGGCCTTCCTTGATCACAACTTGATCTCGGTTCCTGCACACAATTGATCCTCTGTTGCCACATTGACTTGCTCTGCAAACCCTGCTCTCTTCTAATTAATATTGCACACTTGTGACTTACTACTGCTTAGGACACAAGCTCTGCACACAATCAATCTCTTATTCCCTAGCGCTCTTGTTCCTCCTATTTCTTAGGACACAATTCCTGCAATATCCACAATCAAGGCTCCTCTCACAAACTCGTGAGATGTCTTGTCACACAAACCTTTGTGCATAAAACAATTGTTCTTTCCTAGTGTATTTTTCCTCTCTTTATAAATTCGATCCATGCTAAATATTAAATTAGGCTATTTCAAATTTAGAACTCGAGTTTTTAATTAACGAGTTAACTGAGAGAGTCACTCTTTCTCCCTCCAATTACACTGGAGTTCTTAACTCGTTCGTCCTTCAATCAAGACTGAAGCTCGAACATGTTATAATTGAACTCATAATTGCCACCCAATCATGTAGTTAAACTGACGAAAACTCCTCTTATAACTGAAGCTTGAACTCCACGCATGCTAAATTGATGATTATTCCAGTAAACTAGAAATAACTCATCCTAAATGAAGTCTAACTCATGAGGACAATTCGAGGTCTTCACTGGCTAAGGCACAAGCCAAAATACCTTGCTTGCTACATTTTCAACAATAAATCATTTATTCAATTTTTTTAATTGAAAAAATCCTCGGTGCAGCTTACCTATAGCACTCTCTTCTTGAGTTCTTATGTTTGGATGGTAATATTTTCTCTTATGTTGGATTTCTTTCTCAAGCTGATGTTATGGGTTCATATATAGTGTGATCATTTTTTTTTTTTTGAATAAGACTAATTTCTATTATATAGTACAAAAAATTACAGTCATGTTGCCCCTTGGGGGGAAACCAGCTCAGAGAGATAGTTTAAAAAATCAGAAATGGAGCTACCCCAGGGGGGAAACCAACTCATAGAGAGTACTATAAAACATAGGAGGATTTGCCCCAGATGGGGAAACCAGCTGTTGAAAGATTAGTCATAAAACTAATATTACTGTGCATAAGAAAATTAAGCAAAGAAACTGTATCAAGGCCTAAAAATACTGGAGACAAAGGAGTGATGGCACTACTGAAGCTGGTACTTTGCTTCTTATTGTTGCATATGCAGAGGTTCTTCCACAATGTAGCACCCATCATCAGAGAGAGCTTCCTCCTTCTTGGAGAGAAGAGGAGCCAGCTCTGACATGGAGGTGGAGCGAGCGCCTGTCTTCCGCATTGTCAGGTTGCCTGACGCCTTCAGCAGAGCTACTGCCCATGCTGTAAGAGGTTCCCTCCAGGGTTCTGATAGGTAGGGCCACCATTTTTCTGGGCATTGGGGAAGAAGAGGAAGAGAGTGTGGATTTTCTCGACCTCTTCCTAGAACCAGAGCTGGAATTGTCTTGTTGAATATTTAGAATTCAAATTGAGAGATGGGCTTAAAGAATCTGGGGGTCAGAAACCTTTGATGCATCCAAGGCCATTGAGAAAGCCACAATGCGCTTTTCCAAGAGCGGAATTGGAGGGCAAGAGGGACCACCATGACCACCACCACTACGGAAACACATACAATGGTGGTGAGGCATGATTTCTGTGGAGTGCTAGGGATGAAAGGGAGGGACACAGTGAGCAGAAAGAGACTGATGAGTAGGGGACGGATGCGCAGCAATGTGAAACAGATGAGCGGAGGGCTGATGGATGACGGCATGAGCAGCAGATGCACAGTGGGGACAAGCATAATAAAGAACAAGAACTTGCAAAGCAAGCTTGAGAGAGAACCGGATGGAGGTGTGTGAAGAATGCAGGGGGAGATGGCACCATTTCCCTTAAAAGGCTAGTGAATGCAGCGAAGCGGTCGAGGAAGAATTGAATTCTTAGTACACCAGAGTGAATGCCTAGAAATGAATGAGGTCGTCAACTAGCTGAGGTTATTTAAGGCTCTCGCGCCTGTAGCAGGTGCCGCCTCATGGTGAGGCCAACTACATGACAACGGAGAGGCTATGTGGCCTTCCAGCAAGGCCTGTCTATTCACCCGCATCCGGGGATCTATAGTGTGATCATTATTAAAGTGTTAATTTTTTTTTGTTTGGCTACATTAGGCTTTGTTGAAGTGTAAACTGTAAATCTTAAAAATCCTTATGATCTTCTTAAGCACTTGTGGTTGTACAATGAACTTTTCAATCTTGTGTTGAATTTCTTTTTTAAGTTTTTCAAGCTCATGGGATAGGTTCATCTTTAGTGTGATCATTATTAAATTGTCGTTAAGCTTTTTGTTTGGCTAGATTAGGGTTTGTTGAAGCGTTCGCCATAGATCTAAAAAGTCTTTGAGATCTCAACAACTAGTTATTAAATTGGCCCTATCTCCACACAGAAAATGATAAATAAGCCTTAATGCCACAAGTAACGATAGAAGTAGAACCAAAACATCCAAAAACTAGGAAAGAGATTGCTAATTTTTTTTTTTTTTGAATTGCATAATCTTAAAAGAAAAAAAGAACAAAATAAAGAGGAAAAGATATAAAAAGACATACCTCCTACCAATACAAAGATATATTTTCCAATAATGTAATTAAATTCAATGCGTGCTACGCCATTTGTGTGGTAGCAAACCAGCATAAATGTAAAATAATACAAAAATAAACCATCGAAGGGAATATCAACATGCATCCACAAATCAATTTATGAAATGAAATCTTCAACAACCGACTAAATTTCATAACCCTACATAAACAATAGAGGAGAACAGAGTGGATTACCTTTGTCTAGTATGTAAAGGCCGTTGTAATATATCTCTTCAGATTCATCTTGAGCTTTTAGAAAACCTCCAAATACAAATAGATGGTGATCAATGAGTGCAGCATTGTGCCCCTCACGAGCTGCTAGTCCTTCGCCACTTACGTTATGTTGCACCCATGTATTTACAGTGGTGCCCAGTTCTCTGGATGAGTACTCTACTTCCTTTTGTTGTAAATTTTCCTTTTCCTCCAGCGTGATCCAACATCTTGCTCTTTATTTTTTTATTTTTGGGGTTTTCATCACTGTTTACCCTAGATGATTGAAGAGGTCAAATGGGGTGGACAACACTATTTTTCTGAAATGGTTTAATGGGGCAGAAAACACTGTTTTTCTGAAATGATATTCACTATGGTGCCCTTTTTATTTTCATATAGTTACACAATTGAAAGGATATTCATTATGGCACCCTTTTTATTTTCTGATAGTTACACATTTGAATATTTATTATTAGTTAAAAATATTTTAAATTAATAACATTCAATAAGGAAAATAGAAACCTATATAGATTGGAAGGTTAATTTTATTTTCAGATAATTACCAAATTGAATATTTATGATTATTTACATATATTTTATTTTAAATTAATAATATTTAATTGGAAAATAGAATCCTATATAGATTAAATTGAAAATACTTAATTGGAAAATAGAATTTTATATTAATTGGGTTAATTTTTTTTAGATAGTTATAAAATTGGATGGTTAGGAAATTGAATGTTTATAATTATTTACATATATTTTAAATTAATAACACTCAATAGTAAAATATAATTTTATATAGATATGTTTACAATTATATATAGATTTTTTTGGGAAATTAAAAAAAAATGAGAAGTGAAGTGGACAAATTATTTACTTGGTGGGTAGTAACTACTAATAAAACTACACATTTATAGTTTTACTTTTACATAAGTGTTAAGGAACACATAAATAATTATGGAAGTAACCCTTTTTAGGTATTCATATCCATTTTTTATGCAAATATTTTACTCAAATTATACTGGAAATTAAATTATGCTAAATATGTTATTAACTAGAGTATAAGCTATCTTCAAAGATTTTTTTTTAGATAATTTTCCTACAAATCCTAAGAATAAAAGATCAGTGAAAATATATTTTGAAATCATGCATGAATATTGCAACTATATCCATGAATTATATATATATATATATATATATATATATATATATATATATATATATATATATATATATATATATATATATATATATAGAGAGAGAGAGAGAGAGAGAGAGAGAGAGAGAGTATTAATAATAAAAAGTTTCGTATAGTTAAAATATGTGGGTTTGTGAACATGGGCTATGAAAATGACTAGGAATTGGGGTTGGTCCATGCTCCTTTACTCAGTCCGCCTCTGCGACAGGTCCTGTGGGTGTGATACGACTAGGGGTCAAGGCTCACCGCTCGACCCCTCCTCCCAACGTGCCCATACATGTCGTTCAAATATAAGTGACAGACATTATGGTTGAGAACCACCTATAGGTGAGATAGTAAGGCTTTGGAGTTTGTTATGGCAGGTCGTTGGTTTGATTCCTGCGAAGGCCTTTCGACCTTTAACAATTTTTTAGCCAATGTGGAGGCGCCACGTGGTGGCCTCTAGTTGGGCCACGTGGAAGCTTCCCATTGGGCCACCAAAATACACTGCAACCAATAAAATTCGACCAAATCACACTTCAATATCAAAATTGCAATATTTCATTTCTAGAGTGACACAATTAACAATTACTAACATAAATGACTAATTCATACACTTGTTGTACTTATTATTTGGTCATATATTTTAGTCCTAGATTAAATTAGTCATTTTAGTTAGTCGTTTTTAGTTTGGTCACTTATTATCTAGTCATATATTTTAATCCTAGATTAAATTAGTCATTTTAGTTAGTCGCTTTTAGTTTGGTCACTTATTATATAGTCATATATTTTATCCCTAAACTAAATAAGTCATTTAAGTTAGTCATTTTTAGTTTGGTCACTTAAAATTTCTCAAATTTAGTAGTAATTCACTTGATATAATTGTGGTGACTAAATTTTTTAGTCACCTAGTCACTAATTTCATCATTTTCTACTAGTGGTAAATATAATTTCTCATATGTGGTTTTTATGGTTTTTATATCCTTGTTATTTCTGTTGGCTATATGCTATTTATGAGTGTGTTTTATGAAAAACTTGATATATGTTTCTCATCATGTTTTGATTAGAAAATGAATATACAATTTATA
Organism: Pinus albicaulis; assembly: GCA_034641835.2. Taxonomy (NCBI): domain Eukaryota; kingdom Viridiplantae; phylum Streptophyta; class Pinopsida; order Pinales; family Pinaceae; genus Pinus; species Pinus albicaulis. The sequence goes on from CM076584.1 coordinate 478,795,876, forward strand.
CATGCCCTAATATATGATAATGCAACTATTTTGATATGGCAACAATGCTTCTTTACAATTCTCAGATAAGTATGAGACCCTGACACTAAGATCTGATTTTATGACCTATAGATTACATATTTGTGACATGTTTTATGAAATGCCTGTTATGGCTAGTAGGGCTCAGATCAATTATTTGTATCAAATTTTGCAATAGTATCTTTGTCCCCATGTTATTTATCATTTTTGAATTTCGTGGTAGTGCTCTCAGTCCTAGCCCCGAAAAAGTGGCACAAAATTCGGGGTTTCTAGCATAGAATTAGCTAGAAAAGTCCATAGTCACTAAAATGCCTTGCTGTGGGAGCGGTTAGAAGGCCTCAACTTCTTGCAGGACTTGTCATTGGAGAAAATGAGGGTCTAGGTTAGTCAAATGATGAGATGTCTCATGGGTTGATCAACTAGAAGGGTTGGTTGGCTCTTGAAGGTTTTGTAGTATGTGTGGAAGGTCTGATTGGTTTTGTTATGTCCGTTCCACATCCTTAAGGTGACCTAGGAGGTTGAATCACATCATAGTAGCCTCTCGTCACATGTTTACCCTAGTGGAATGATTATCTTGAGTAAATATGGGAGGAGAGTGGTTACATTGTCATGCCCATTAGTTGACTTTGTGCGATGGCAAGTGAATTCTTGTAGTTACGTTTATCTATCATTTAAATTTTATCTACTCATATTTGTTTATTTAATTTTTAAAAATAAATTGTTCATCTTCAGTGACTAGCGTCCTATTTAGAACAATTTGATTTCGATAGTTAGTTGGTTGAAATATTGTTAAGCTAATTGTACTATCTGAATTTTTTATATGAATATGTAGTGTATTGTTAATTGTGAATGCTATTTGAGTTATTCATTTCAATTTTGATTTGATGATTAATTGATTTGATTCATTAATTATCAATGAAGGCATGGATTTTATTTAATAAAAAATCATTCATTTATGATAGTCTTTCGCTCATAAGCCTCGTCCAAGCATTAATTGTAAGTTAGTTATAGTAGTTCTCTATATTTTATTTGTGTATAGCTCATTTGTAAGTAAAATAGAGTTTAATATTGTGTTTACTTAACAATATGAATTTCGTGTTTTATTGCAGTTGTTCGATCTTTTCTTTATTACATTAAGGAAATAATTAAAATTATTTCTTCTGCTAATAGTAGGATTAACTTTGATTTATTTCTTTTAGAAAAAGGATACTACCATTATATTATAATAGTCTCATTCTTTCTTATTGTGCTAGTTACATCACCATTCTAGCCTTATTTTATTTTTTTGTAAATGTTGTAATATAATTTTGATTTCATAACAATAAGTTATCTTTTATAGTTTCTTTATATTTACTCAGATTAGGATTTTGAAGTTTTCTTTAATTTAATTTATTTTAATTTATTTATTCTAACAAACTTCATAGATTTAGATAGTATTTAACTTAGTTAAGATAACCATAGGTATAGTTTAGTTTAGGATAGCTTATCGGTTTTCTTCTTCGTAAGGAGGAGGAGGTCAGAGGCCAACGAAGACTTAAAAATTTTCAAGAACGACCATTCAAAACAACTGGGGATATGCAAAGAACCTTGGTCTGGGTTGTTTCTTCTTTGTAGACATAGGTGTGCTAATTCCCACGTCAACAAAATAACGCTAGAAGGAGGGAAAATTCAACTATAGATGGAAAAATGAAGTACTAAGAGTCAAACTGTTAGGACCCCAATTTTCACTAGGAATCATACCGATCCTCCCCCTGCTAATACTTCTCAAAGTTCTTAGCCATCAGCTGAAGAAATTAATGTTGAATCAAAAAAATTGATTTGATCTTATTATCAAGCTGAAATTGAGAAATTTATGCAAAGATATTGTGGAACGCAAGAAACAATTGACCACAATTCTTCATAACGCAGAAGTATCTCCCCATGAATTGAAATACCTCTTGACTTGAACTTACAAGAGCCTTTAGTGATAGAACCAGTCGATACTTCCACACAAACTACTAGTTCAGTTAACAGTAAGCTGCAATATATTCTTATTCAAAGAAGAGTTGACTTGTTCGATATAACTGATAGAGAACTAACCTTATTTGGAGGATCTGATTCTCCACCATCTCCACCTAGTTCCCCTTCATCCTTAGGAGATTCTGGTGAAGGAATTTCTTTTGAGTTAGAAGATTATCAAAGAATTGCTGATAATCATGATGACCATGAAAATGATCAGAATGATCCCGCAACCCCCCCTGGTTAAATTGGGATGTTGTGCCCATGCCAGATGATCAATATCCCCTACCAAAGAATCCACGTAAGTTTTTTCCCAAATATGACCCTGATTCCAAAACTCCTGTACTGAAGATCATATATAAGCTTTTATGCTTGCTATTAGGTAGAAAAATGTACACCATGAGGATGTTGTTTACTGCTTTTTCTCATATACTTTTGATGGCAAGGATGCTACATGGTATTATTCTTAGCCTTATTAAAGTATAACCTCTTGGACCCAATTTGAAACAACATTTTTGGAGAAATTTAGAGATGATAAACCACCCGAAGTGTTGGTCGATGAGTTTTCTAACACAAAGATGCAAAACAAGGAGAAAGTAAAAGATTTCAATGTTAGGTTTCTGTCTTTAAAGAACAAAAATCTTGTTGATTCTCTACCTCCATAGAACGTGATTATTTCTTACTACATTAAAGCTTTTCATCATGATATAGTTGTATGGGTTAAGAGGTATCATAAGGCCACTCTGCAGGTAGATCTTGATGAGGCCGTATCTATAGAAAAGGACATCCTCATCATGAAACCAATCTCTGATAAGAAACAATATTATGCTTCTACCTTAGGGAAGAAAGAAAATACTTTTAAGCATTCCACTAGTAAGAAATATAAATCATCCTTAGATTTATAAATCCTTCAAAAGGTCATTAATAAAATTTTAAATGAGATAATTGATCTTAAGAAAGGTAAAACTGAAAGGTCATCTGATAGTGGAAACTTCAAATAGTATTTTAGGAGACAATCCACTAATAAACCCCCTGCCCTAAATGAAGGCCTAAATACTGATCGATTGGATAATGTTTTTCAAGCCTTAACATATGAATATGATTTGAACCCTGATAATAGTGAAGAAAGGGAGGAACGATCTAACCTTGAAGACAAGGATGAAGTCCAACCTTCTAATTTTTCACTTAATGTCTATGAGGAAGATTTTGGTTGTTTGTGCATACACATGAAGTAAAGCCTTAGCTAAAAGATAGTCTTTTCCTCCACCAAATAAAGACACAGCCAACACTTATAAAAATTCTCTTCTAGTAATACAACATGTTCAAATACATAAAATCAAAAATATCAAGGCTAATATATCCCTGTACAAACTTTGGAAGATTCCCATGGTTCAAAAAAACATTCAACAACATATTTCTGATTTAAAGACCTATACACCTAAGGATATATGTGGTTATGATAAAGTTCTAGAAAATATTAAAATTCTGAAACGTAATACATATGATCTTTCTATTCGAAAAAATAAGCCTCCTCCATTCTTGTTTACCTTGATGTTTTTTAATAAAAATATTCATAATTGTATGATTGACGCTATAGAATCCTCAAATGTGATGCCATTTCCTATTTGTAAAAAGATAAATTCTCAAATGAAACCACCAGACATGAAAATCATACAATTAGATAGATCTCTTGTCAAGGTCTTTGGTGCGTTAAATGATGTGTTGATCATATTTTATGTTGATGGTAGATTCGATCAAATAATTGACATTGTAATTGTAGATATCCCTAAATTTTATGGACTATTTATTATTAGGGATTGGCTACAACATTTAAAAAGGTTCGTGGACACAAGCTTGACTTAGTTATGGTTTCCCTGGAAAGGGAAACCTAATAAATTCAAAATTAATAGGGAACCTTATATGAAGAATATAATCACTGATCTCAATGATACTAATGAACTAGTAAAGCCAAGTGATTTTCAACCATTGACTCTTTCTTTGGTAACTTTACTGCTGATATTTATGTAATTTCAGAATTATAGCAACAATCATATTTAATAAAATTTAAAATGGTTGTTACTCTGATCACAAAATTATTGATATCAGTAATATCTCTAATTATGATGAGTCTCAAGTCTGGTCTCTTTAATTTGTTGGTTCGAAATCAAAGGAACGAGATGGTGAAAGTTGTGTACTTATTGATCCAAAAGGTAATAAGGTTTTCATAACATGTAGAATTGAATTCCAATGTACTAATAATGTGTCAGAGTACGAAGCATTGATCCAAGGGATATGAAAAAATATCGACCTACACGTTAAGTGCATAAAGGTTTATGGAGATTCCGAGATTATCGTTAGGCTGGTAAAAAACACAATACATTTCCTTTCAGCTCATTTGAAGGCTTATCAACAATAGGTATGGGATTCATGTCAAATTTTTTAGCTTTGAAGAATCTGTACCCAGTGTCACTAACCAAGAAGTTGATCTATTGGAAAATGGTGCCTCAATATTAATTCCAGCAAATAATTTCTAGCTTGATGCATTTCCATTGAATTACTTTTTAGAACCTCCATACCAGATACTCTTACTAATTGGAGTGTCTTTGATGATGATAGACAAATAATTTAGTTTTTTCACATGGGGGGAACTTTTAAAGACTTAATTATCAATGAGGTCACACATGAACAAGAACTATAAGAATTTTGTAGAAAAATAAACAACGATTGTTTGATGATCTTATTAAAATGGTAAACCTATCCCTAGATTTGTTGTAAGGTTAGAGCATATTTATGATTTACTTTGCAAATTCAAAAAATTAAATTGTAAAACTAATAGTTTTTTCATGTCAACTGAAGTCATAAACCCGGGAACCAAGGAAAATCCCCAATGTGTCAATTGTTCATCAAAAGAAAAAGCTCATTTTATCAACCTGTTCAAGCAATAATAAGGATGTATTTTCTTGGACATATGACGATCTCATAAGTTTTGACCCAAACACTATGCAACACATTATTCCTATTAAACCTCAGACTAAGAATTTTCAATGAAATCTTAGGAAAATTCATCCAAATCTTGAGTTAGGCGTAAAACAAGAGCTAACTAAACTCAAGTAGCTAAGATTATTTTTTTGGTATGACACACATAGTGGGTCACTAATATAGTCCCTGTTAGGAAGAAAAATGGTGTTATCGACTTTGTGTAGACTTTAGAAATTTAAATCAAGCCTCAGAAAAATATCACTACCCAATTTCGCCCATGGAATAGATCCTTTAGTGCGTCTCAGGTGCTGAGATGTTGTCCTTTCTAGATGGCTTCTCAGGATATAACCAAATTCTAGTCAATCTCACCAATCAGCTAAAAATTGGCTTTAGGAATCCATGGGGTACCTTCACATATAAGAAGATTCCCTTTGGAATTATCAACGCTGTGACAAAATTTCAGTGGGAAATGGACATATCTTTTAGAGGGATTATTAATGAATTTGTAGTCATATATTTAGATGATATCATTGTATTTTCCAAACAAAGGTCATACCACCTGTAGCATTTGAAGTATGTGTTTGAAGGATGTAGGAATATTGGGATGTCCCTAAATCCCAAGAAGTCCATTTTTGCAGTCACGGAAGGAAAATTTTTAGGGTGTATTGTCTCAAAGTATCATATTATGTTTGATCTCGAGAGGACACATAATATAAAATCTTTGAATCCTCATAATAATAGAAATTCAATGCAATATTTTATGGTAAAAATCAACTTTATGAGACGTTTCATCCCAAGTTATATATATATTTTCAAACCCCTTCAAGATTTGGTTAAAATTATTGTTTTTAAATGGGGGGAACCTCAAAAATAAGCTTTTGAAACCATTAAACAAGTTATTGTAGAAGCACCCGCTCTCATCAAACTTGATTTTTCTAAAGAGTTCCTTTTGTACACTTTTTCTTTCGATTCAACCTACGTTGTTATACTTACCTAGAAGGCTGATCAAGACACATAAATTCCTGTTGCATTTATGAGTTCCTCTTTTAAAGGAGTAGAATTGAATTATGCAGTAGTTGAGAAACAAGCCTTTATAGTCTACAAAGAAGTTAAACATTTTAATTTCTACTTGCTGAAATATAGGACAAAAGTAATTGTACCTTACCCTGCAGTCAGGAACCTGTTTGTCAAAAAGAAGCTTGGTGAAGAAAGAGCTCAATGGATGATTTCCTTACAAGAGTTTGACCTTGAAACTAAACCTACATATATAGTAAAAGGTTAGGGTATGTGCAAGCTTGTTGTTAGATCAGTTTCTTTTCCTGATGATCATTCCATAAGTCATGATAACCCCTCTCTTGACAATAAAGTATATTTTTTACAATATTAAGCCTCGTATAATGATTACTATGATTATAATTCTTGGTATAAAAACATAATATATCATCTAAAAACTGGTATGACCCTTTCTCATCTCAATTCTACTTAGTGAAGAGCATTACGATTGAAATCATATCCATATCATTTTATTGTTAATGTTCTTTTTAGAAAAAATTATGATGGGGTTTCGATTCATTGTCTTGAGAAAGAGGGTGCCTCTAAAATTTTCAATGAACTTCACTAAGGATCTAGAGGTGGCCATTTTGGTGGTGATACCACAACTCACAAGGTGCAAAGAGCAAGTTACTATTGGCCAAATTTGTTCAAAGATTCCCATGCCTTAGTGAGGAATTGTGTAACATGCCAAAAGGTTGTTGGTAGGTTAAGTATATATATATATATATATATATATATTTCCCTTACATCCCTTTTTAATTGAGCCCCCATTTAAAAAACAGGGCTTGGAAATTATAGGATTTGTTAATCTACCTTCAACCCAACAAAAAAATTACATTATAACAACATCTAACTATTTTAGGAGGTGGATTGAAGCAACACCTATGTGTGTAGTAAATGATATTAAGGTAGTAAATTTTCATGAAACCCATATTATTACACGTTTTGGTGTCCCTCAATATCCGATCTTTGATAATGCATCATATTTTTCATCACATTAATTAGATGCATATTCCAATTAAAAAGGAATAAATATTAAATATTAAAAAAATATTACCCAAAAGGGAATGGTCTCCTTGAATCCTCAAATAAGAATTTACTCACAATTTTGAAAAGAAATGTGTCAGAAAATTAGAGGAATTGGCATACTAAATTGTTCAATGCATTGTGGGCTGATAGGGTTACCCATAAAGACTCCATTAGAAACTCTCCTTTGTTTTTGGTTTCTGGTAGATAAGCCATTTTACACCCCCATATTTTTCTTCCATCTCTGCAGTTGTCCCAAAGTGTACAAGAAATTAAATCATCAACCATGGATAGAAACATCAATGAATTATTAAGGCTGGAAAAAGAAGTACATAAAGCCAATACTAAATTTGATCAACATTAGAAGTTGGTTAAATGATGGTTTGATAATAAATCCTCTTCTAACAGAAACTTTGAAGCTGGTGATTTGGTTTTAAAATGGGATAATAAATAAGGGAGAGAATATCAAGTTACATAAGTTATGGTTGGGAGCTTTCATTATTACAAAAAATCTAGGACCCCAACACATTTTGTCTGCAAAACTTGGAGAGCCAATCTGAGTCATTCCCTGCCAATGCTCTGCTTTGGAAGAAATACTTTTTTTTTTTTTATCTCAATATGAGACACCTATACATAGGTATTTCGATTTTTGTGTGTGTTTTATTTTTATTTTTATTTGAGTGTGGTTTTTTATTTTCTTCATTTCATAACCAATTTGTCTAGAAAACTATTACTAATTCATAAAATATCGCATTGTTACATGCATAAACTATGAAAATATTTCTTTCAACATTTTTGATTTGTAAATTTTCAGATTTTCCTTAGTCTGATTATAGGATTATTTTTTTTCTAAGGTTTATTTTGTTTATAAGAGATTATATCTCAAGAACAATATACTTAATATAACAACTCTATCTGTGTAAAACTGGAAACTAAGAGCTTCTTACATCATCCTTTCTCTTAAGGAGCGGACATGCCTCCCCATCTATTGGAGGTTATTAAAAATTTTTAGTGTGTAATTAAAAAATATAAAATATTATTAATTGGAATATAGGAGGTCTCATTACGAGCCATCCTACCATGAACATGGGTCTTAGCGGGTGTGAAATTACCATATTTGGTCACCAAGCCAAGGTAATGGCTTCTGGTCATTTGACAATAAGACAAGAGGTCTCATCACAAGCCAACCTATTCACATCTATTAAGTCTTGTGAATGGCAGTGCTATTTGTAGGTCACCAAGCCTAAAAATTGGCTTTCAATTAATGTTTCCAAAAGGAAAAAAGAAAAATGAAATATGCATATCACTTTGAATTAATTTTGAACTGATGGGATACTAGCACATCTTGGATAAAATTTTAACCATGTGGAGGCTATGGATGCCTGCTAGCAACAGTGGCTCTACCAACAGTATTGAAGTAAAATATTTTACCCATTTTCCCTTAGATGTAGATCATCATTTCTAACTGTCATATTTTGATATTTCTTCTGAAAATATGTATACATGCTATAAATTTATTTTATTATATCCTGTAACTGATTATTGCTCTTTCTAGTCTACAGATTGAATTGAAATAAATTTACCTTTAATGTCTGACATGTATCTTTGATTTCAGCTGATCTCTTTTCACAAACTGCAAACATAGATAACTGGTTCTTTCTAGTAAGCCTCCAATTGTGGGCATGCCAACCACCTCCCCTCTCATTCAATTCTTGATGATATGGGCCCTTCTCCACTTTCCTTGTTTTTTCTTTTTGATTTTATATTTCTTGCATATATCTTTTGTTCATGAGAATTTTCCGTTTTACGCATGGAACCCTGGTTAATGCTTTGAATATCGATTTCTTGGTAATCACTTGGTTTTCCTTGTTCTTATTGCTAAAATTCTTGATATTATTCCAAATTTTATTAGTTATTTGTGCATTTGTACATTCACATGAAAAGAAAAGGTCGCTAAAAAAATTGAGAAATTTTGTAACAACCTCAACCAAATGTTTATCAATCTCTGATTTTTTTGGTTTGAATATTCAAACTTGTTCAAATTCATAAACTATATGTATTAACCTATGATTTATACCTTTTTGTAATAACTTATACATATTATAATTATTTGGTTTCCCTTTTGGGACATCCCTAGCAACTTTGGTCTAAGTATTATTGGTAGCATATGATTGTTAATGGTTGCATAACCTAGGGCATGAATTACTCCTTGGAATGTGTATTTATTAATCGTTTCAATGAACAAGGTGAATGTTATGATAAACCGAGTTGTGGCTTTATACTTATGGGTCAAACTCTCTCGAATCGTTGATATGCACATATCGAGGTCAGAAAATGATTATAGCAGGGTTACCAAAGTTGGTGTTAGCGCTCTAACGGTCAATTACTGCCACCTGTACTTATTAGATGGATGAGGATGCTTGAGCCTATCATAATTGTACCTCACCTTGAATGCATGATTAATTAAGGTTTCCAAGGGTTAATCCATTTTAGGCTCCACCATTCTCTTTTGTTTTTTTTGGACTGTCAAAGGGATAGGTAAAGGTTTCCATGGTTTTTCAAATTGCATGGTTAGCCTATTAATTTTGAACCTGATCTGATTGAATATTGTAATCATTCATGTCTTGAGTGAACCATATTGAAACGAAAGGCATTTATTTTTTGGAAGCATATGATGAATATGCCGAGATTTTTCAGGCAATCAATTGATTCATATTATTTAGGGTGTTTTAGGGATATAACCATTTAGTTGTTGGAATTATGACTAATGTGTTGTCCTTTATGGAAAGATACTTGATAAAGATGTCAACATGATGGTTATGTATATGTTACAGGTGAGATAGAAAAAGGAATATCTATTTAGAGACAGAGGAATGATAAAGGTGAAGTATTAGAAGTATACACAGGTCCCGTGAATAAAGGCCGTGTACATACACATTTATGGTGAAGAAAAGTCACGTACATTTTCTGCACCATAGTATTATTAATACCAGGGGCCTTTACCATAGTATTGGCCTATAATAATGAGTGAAAAAATGGATATTTGATCCCATCAAAGAATACCATTGACATTACTAAGGGATTGACCTGAGGTATTAGCTAAGGCTTAAGCTATATAAGAAGATGGAGATCAAAGTGTTAGGTGTGCAAGTTTTGTGTTTTCTATGAATGATTTGATCTGAAACATATGTGCACCAAGGATCAAGGAAAAGACACAAACCCGAAAAATCTGAAGTATGGTATCATATGTACTTATTTGGTTTGTGTGTTGAAAATATCTAATTGTGATAGATATGTGGTATTAATGAAATTCTGACATGAATATGAGACAATAAAGATTGCAGAGTATACTCTGTGGTGGTAGCGAAAACATGACTCAATGATTTCAGATGTGTATGCTAGTTTTCCTATGATAGATCATGTACATACGTGTATCTTCTTCTGACTAATCACATATATATTCTGTAGTATGGACATATCTTTACGCAGGTTTTAAGTATGAAAAAAACGTACATACACGAGAGTGCTTTATAAGGGTCACATACATCTGCTAGGGTTTTGCAGTATGAGATGATGATAATGGGTGATCTATTCTGTCATCTTTGTTGTTGTCTTCCGATGAAGTCTCTCTTATAATAATCTATATTTGACAGTATTGATTGGGATGAATTGATTATGAAATAGAAGTTGACTAAGTAATGATGCTACTGTGTGATTATCTGTATTTGGTTCAGTGATTTATGTTGGTCTCAGTATCTGATTGGGTGATTGATTCAGTAGTACAGTTATTCTGATTCAGTTATCAATATTTTAAGATATGTACTTGGGTATTATTTAGGAGAAGCACGTGCATATGAAGGTATTGTTAAGAATAATAGCATATAAAATTCAATGCATGCTTGATTAGGGTTTGCAGTGGCAACATTTGGTTTTTATGATGGGTAACAATGTTTGAATTGGTATATTGATGAGTGGTTATTGTTACACAACATTTTTTCATTTTCCCTGCAATCCCCATCACGCCCATTGGAGGGTCATTTCCGTGATCAATAAGCAGTGTCATGCCTTGCATGTTAGAAAATTAAATATTACAGAGCAATGCAACACATAAAATATGCGGAAAATACAAGCACACAAAAAAAACATAAAACCAGAGAGACATAGATATATGTGGTTCACCCAGTTTGGGCTACATCCACCCCGAACAGCCAGTGCTTCCTTTCTATTATCCAACAAAAATGAAGAGACAAAACCTACAGAAAATCCGTTGTAATATCCTCTGTTCTTTCTCACAGTCTCCCTCTCTGTTTCTCGCTCCAAGAATACACACACATTACACAGCCGCAATACAATACCCTCATATATACAAGGGGGTTTCCTTCTAGGGAAAAAAAAACCCTAATCTAAACATAACTTCTATCGTCAGATCATTTGCCTAATGAACGACCCAGATTGACTAGAAATTACTATAATTTTACAAGGCAAATTTACATCTGTTTTTGGCTTCGGGGGCGCTGCCCCCGAAAACCCCCGTAAGGGGGGGGCTCCAAAAAGCGCTGCCGCCCCCCCTGGACCCCCCATGGCAGCGATTAATTACGGGCGGCGTTTCTGCCCCTTTTAAGGTACAGGGGTCCAATGCTATGATATAAAGTAAACAAGATAATCAGGCTCCACACCCAACAATCTCCCACTTGGAGACTGATTGTAGCAACTCCACCGCTGCTTCATTTGCTAGACAATGACTCCTCTTTGGACCTGGTTGTTCCTCATCTTCATCGTCATCCTTGAAGACCAATTGAAACTGAGCACATTCTCAGTTTCTCCCTGGTTACAACTTTTGTTAACATATCTGCAGGATTCTGGCTAGTGTGTATCTTTTCCAGCTTCAACTCTCCATCTTCTAATACTAACCGTATGAAATGGTACTTGAGATGTATGTGTTTAGTCCTGGAATGAAATGTTGAGTTCTTTGCAAGATGAATAGCACTTTGGCTATCACTGTATAGTGTGCCCATATCATGCTTCTTACCCAATTCATCCATAAACCTTTGTAACCAAATCATTTCTTTACTAGCCTCTCTAGCAGCAACATACTCGGCTTCTGTTGTTGAAAGTGCAACAACACTTTGGATTTTTGAAACCCAACTGACAGTTGTTCCACTTACAGTAAATACATATCCTGTAGTGCTCCTCCTTTTATCTCTGTCACCTCCCATATATGCATCAGCATATCCCTGTAGAGCATTGTTTGAACCACCAAAGCATAATGCTTGATTTGTGGTACCTCTCAAATATCTGAGAATCCATTTTACTGCCATCCAATGTTCTTTTCCTGGATTGTTCATGTACCTGCTTAAAACTCCCACTGCATGTGCAATATCAGGCCTTGTGCAGACCATTGCATACATTAAGCTTCCAACTACTGATGCATATGGAACTTTTGACATATAATCCATGTCTTCTTGGGTATTTGGGCACATCTCCTTACTAAGTTTGAAATGGCTAGGAAAAGGTTTACTAACTGTTTTACATTGTGCATATTAAATATTTTCAACACCTTTTCTGTACTCATTATGAGATAGTGTTAATTTGCGATTTTTCCTGTCTCTAGTTATCCTCATACCAAGGATTTGTTTTGCAACTCCCAAATCCTTCATTGCAAAGGAATTTGCCAATTTTATTTTGAGCACATTTAATTCCTTGATGTTAGATCCTGCAACAAGCATGTCATCTACATACAATAACAATATAATATAGATGCCATCATTTTGCCTTTTTCGATAAACACAATGATCAGAGTGACATCTAGTATAACCTTGTTCATACATGAACTTGTCAAATTTTAGCTACCACTGCCTTGGAGCCTGTTTTAAACCATACAAGCTCTTCTTTAACCTGCACACCAATTTTTCTTTCCCTTTTACCTCATATCCTTCTGGTTGCTGCAAGTATATCTCTTCCTCCAAATCTCCATGGAGAAATGTTGTCTTTACATCTAACTGCTCAGGATGTAAATCTTCTGCTGCTACAAGACTTAAGATAGTTCTGATTGAAGTCATCTTAACAATAGGAGAAAATATTTCATCAAAATGAATACCTTTCTTCTGTGCAAACCCCTTCACCACAAGTCTATCTTTGTACATTTTTTTTTCCTCCATCTTCTTCCTTCAACCTATAAACCCATTTATTCTGCAATGTTGCTTTACCTACAGGCAACCTGACTAAGTCCCAAGTCTGGTTATTTATTAAGGAGTCCATCTATTCTTCCATGGCTAGCTCCCACTTCTTCCTGGTTTCAACCTGCATTGGTTCTTCATAACATTCGGGTTCACCAAAATTAGTCAACAATAAATAATATAATGAAGGAGAGTATCGTTCAGGGGGTCTACTTATCCCGGTAGATCTTCTAACACCACTTTCAGGTGTGTTTGAGGTGCTTGTTGTCGTTGTGGTGGTTGTTGTTGCTGTGGTTGTTGATTATTATTATTTTCAGGCACCTTTACTTTTTCAGTTATCTCATCAAGAACCGTGTATTCCTTGCTTTCTTTTTCCTGTTTCTTTTCCTGCAACTGATTTTTATAAAAGACCTTTTCATTGAATATTACATCTCTTCTCCTAATGATTTTGTGATTTTCATAATCATATAAGCGATATCCAAAATCATTAACACCATATCCAATAAAGGTACATTTTTTGATTTTGACTCAAGCTTTGTTCTGTTTTCTTTATTAATATGGACAAAGGCCTCACAACCAAAAGGCTTTAAAAAAGAGTAGTTTACCTTTTTACTTGTCCATGCTTCCTCTAGAATACCACCATCCAGGGAACTTGAAGGCCCTTTGTTTATTAGATAAACAGTAGTGTCTACAGCATCTGCCCAAAATTGTAAATGCAATCCCGCATGCAATCTCATGCACCTTGCATGCTCCATGATTGTTCTGTTCATCCTTTCTGACACACCATTTTCTTGTGGTTTTCTTGGAACTGTCTTCTCTCTTTGTGAATCGATGCTCTAAACAAGATCATCAAAATCTTTGTCGCACATACCTATTGTCTCGGGATCTCGAGACACTTCAACTTATTTCCTGTCTCAATCTCAACCAAGGCTTCCCATTTCTTGAAAGTATCAAATACATCAGATTTATTTTGAATACAATAAATCCAAGTTTTTCTAGTTGCATCATCAATAAACGTAACATAATAGCGAGAGCCACCGAGAGATGATACCTGAGCGGGTCCCCATACATCTGTATGCACAAGCTCCAATTTTTCGCTCTTCTTTTCTTTCCCAACTCTTAGAAATCTGACTCTTTTTTTTTTTTTCCATAAATGCAATTTTCACAGAAATCCAAATCAGCATTCTTCAAACCTAGCAACAAATTTCTTGAGTGAACAATCTTCATCCCCTTTTCACTCATGTGTCCAAGCCTATGATGCCATAATGCTACATCTGCTCCTTTGGAAGTTAAAGCATTAACAGAGTTAGAAATACCATTGCATAAATACAATGTACCAAACTCTTTACCTTTTTCTATTACTGTGGCCTTGGTGACCTTCCTGTTTTATCTCATGAAATTTGTTACACAACCCTTCACCGCCTAACTGCCCTATTGAAATCAGATTTTTCTTCGTATCTCGGAACATGCCTTACCTCCTTTAGTAGCCATTGGTTTCCATTATGTTGTTTTACAAGAACTTTACCCATTCCAACAATTTTACAGGGTTTATCATCACCCAAATGAACTTGTCCAAAATCTCCTTGAACAGAGTCATCAAAATATTTCTTATCAGGTGTGGCATGGAATGAAGCCCCTGAATCTACAACCCAAGAATCAGTAACATTTTCGAAAGAAAGAATCAAAGCATCTTGTAACATATCACCTGTCACATTTGCTTCATGATTGTTTTCTTACTGTGCATCTCCTTCTTTTCCCTTCCAAGATCTACAATATTTCTTTAGGTGTCCTCTCTTTCCGCATCTCTAGCACACTATCCCTGATCTGGACTTGGATCTGCCTTTCCTTTATTTACTGCGATAACCCAAGCTCTTTCCTCTTTCCATTCTTCTTCCCCTAGACTCTGCACTCAAATCATTATCATGTCTCACCTGTGAGCTTTTCCATCGCATTTCCTCGCTAAGGATAGCACCAACAACACCATCAAACTTTAAAGTACTAGATCCAGAGACAAAGTTACTAATGGCCATAACTAAACCATTCTAGCTTTCTGGTAATGAGCACAGGAATAACAGAGCTCTAAATTCATCATCAAAGTTTACCCCGCTTAACTTAACCGATCGGTAATCAGATGAACTCATTTAAATGGTCTGCAACAGATCCACCTTCTAACATCTTCATATTAAATAGTCGTTTCATAAGAAATACCTTGTTTGAGGCCGAGGGTTTTTCATATAGTTTCACCAACGTCTGCATCAAACCCTTTGTTGTTTTTTCCTTCGAAATATTGAAGGCGAAGGACGCCGCAAGGCACAACCGTACTGTTCCGAGTGCCTTTCTATCGAGAATGTTCCATTCCATGTCTGTCATGGCTGTCGGCTTCTTTGTTTTTCCGCTCAATGGTAGGTACAGATCTTTCTGATACAGATAATCTTCCATCTGCATCTTCCACAGCGGGAAGTTTTGGTCATTAAATTTCTCAACCCTAAACTTACCATCTTCTTCCATTGCTCCCACTCAAACCAGGAACCCTTCTTTCCTGCGAGTTTATCAGCCAAATATACCTTCGGCTCTGATACCAGTTGTTAGAAAATTAGATACTATGGAGCAATGCAACACATAAAATATGCGGAAAATACAAGCACACAAAACACATAAAACCAGAGAGACACATATATACGTGGTTCACCCAGTTTGGGCTACGTCCACCCCGAACAACCAGTCCTTCCTTTCTATTATCCAGCAAAAATGAAGAGACAAAACCTACAACAGATCCGCTGTAATATCCTCTGTTCTCTCTCACAGTCTCCCTCTCTGTTTCTTGCTCCGAGAATACACACATACAATGCATAGCCGCAATACAATGCCCTCATAAAAGCGAGGGGTTGCCTTCTAGGGAAAAAAATCCTAATCTAAACATAACTTCTAACATCAGATCATTTGCGTAATGAATGACGTAGATTGACTAGAAATTATTATACTTTTACAAGGAAATTTTACATCTGTTTTTAGCTTCGGGGGCGCTGCCCCCAAAAACCCCTGCCAGGGGGGGGGCTCCGAAAAGCGCCGTTGCCCCCCTAGACCCCCCCACGATTGCATTGCATTGGGAAGGCTGCCCCTCTTTAAGGGTCCCACTGCCCCTGACAAAATACAAAGTAAACAAGATAATCAGGCTCCACACCCAACATTGCAAAGACCATCATTGTGTCCCTTTACATGAGAGTAACAATCCTTCTGTTGACAATTCCCTAAGAAGAGACTCAAAAACCCTTGTTTTTGCCTTGGCGCAGGTAGTCAGTTATGCCCTCGTGCCGAAGAGGAAGATTAAAACTGGGCCCTGCACCAGCTGACACTCTGTCCCATTTTTCCACCCACACCAAGCTGTTTATGGAATGTTTTTTAAAAATAGAGGCGGATATTCCACTCCAACCACCTCGAGGATGAGTCATTGGGGAGGCTGAATTGAAACTGCATTCTCCTTTAGGTTTATGGTTTCCACCTATTATGGAAATTCCCTAAAGGATAATCCTCCCTCCCACCTTTGTAGGGATCCTAACCTCCTCCTTTTCCTCTATAAATGAAGCTATCTCTCTTAGAAAACTCTAGCTGAACTTGGAGAATTAAACATATTATAGCTGAATTACTAGAGAAGATAGAATAAGAAGGAATTACGTTGAGGAAGCTTGTGTCCATGACTTTTGAGAGAGCTTGATTCCATGCCTTCATCCCATCTGAATTCCCTAATGAGCATCTGAGACGCGCTTCGGCTGAACCCCGTTGGAGGAGGCTGCGACGTCAAAGCATTGGTTGTAACTCTTCCTTCTATTCATTTATATACATGACTATTGTTTGGTTCCCATTTTGTATTATGTTAGATGCTTAATGCAACATGCTTAGCCCTCTTTGACTAGCTAGTAGTTATGAGTGAAACCATTATGTCGTATGTTGTTCTTGTTTCTTGTTCTATGTGCAGGTATCCAAGCGTAATGGAAGAAGGATTTTGATTTGCCAAGGCAGGAGCGAGAGGCCACCATTACTACAGCAACAACGACATCGTTGGATTCTAGGTAGGTCAATCTACCGTGTCCTTTGTTCGTTCAATAATTGGGAAGCAACACTTTAGCATGTCCCTTTGTTTCTAGACCCACTCTAGGGCTAGAGGGATCGTCTCTGTCCGCAAAGAGGATTTACCTGCTTAACAAATTGGCGACTCCACTGGGGAACAATGGGAGTTTTTCGTTTCATCTTGTTGGGTAAGCTTCAATCATTGATTTGCTTATTTGCCTTTCATGGTTTTTTACTTAGTTTACATCCACTGTTTAGCTCCAGAGTGTCAAGATTGACCTTTGCTCATTAGGTTTTGGTTTTTCCCCTTTTTCTAATAGTTATTTGGCTTGGCGCGCTTTTCTTCTAAAGAGTCACGCCAATTGGCGCAGGTTTCTATTTTTGTAGTCACACCAACCCCTGTATGGCACGAATTACAACCTTACAGTCATACCAATCCCTGTAGGATTTGGTTTGACCTCCTTAATGAGTCTTTTGGTCAATTGTGCTTGCTTATGGGTTATTTTTTATGTGTAATTATGCCTTTTGGATTGTTTTTGTTACCGTCGACTTGCTTTTCTCAGTTGTTCATCCATCTTCTTATCAGTGGCAGTTGAGGCCTTAGGGTTTCTAGGTGTTCTAGTGCACTGGGCCTTCTGTTCGAAAACCAAGCCGTTTTGATTGTTGTCAGCCTCATTCTTGGGTTGATTGCACTAAGTTTTCTTGATTCCTTTGAGTGATTGCCTTGGTTGAATGATCATTTCATTTTTTCGATTGATTTTTCTCCTTATTCCTCCAAGAATATATTACATTGCTTGTTTAGGGTCATTTTGAAAACTTTCTCTTTGTTTGAAAGATTGCGACATTAGTTTGAGTGCTTTCTTGTGTTTGTTTTGTGTTTTATTGAGTCATTCAATTTCGATTCCTACACAACACTTAAGCTAGTGTTTGTTTTCGTTTTTCATGTAATTAGTGCATCATGTGCTTCTTTTCATTGAAAATAAAAAAAAAAACATATTTTGCATTATTTCTTTGCATTGAAAGTGAAATACTCTTTTGCATAACTAACGACTGATTGTCTAGGAAAGAGTTTCATTTTTGTTAGATTCTGTTCGATGCATTAGTGGATTTCTTCGCATAGTCTCATTTTTTTCTTTTGTTTGAAATATCTCTATCCTTCTCATAACTAGCATTCATTGAATCAAGAATGATTTTCATTTGCATATAGCTTGCATTTAGGAATTTTTCGATCCAAAATCGATAGGGCCTTAAAACTGAAACATAATCCAAGATCAACTTTAAAATTTATTTAATTAACCTAAGAAAGCATTGAAACCTAACGAAACATTTTTAGTGGTCTAGGCTAGAGACGTGTTCCAGTGTCTTAAAACCTAGTAGTTTTCGTTCGCCATATGACTCTAGATAGCGCTAGTATGGACTTGTGCTCCCTGTACTGTCGAGTATATAAAGGGAGACCCCTTTACGTTGCAATCCTTTTATCCATAGGAGGCCGAGTCTGTCGCCTTGTAACCATGACACACTGAACACAGCATTTGGGGAGACTACCTGCATGTATGTCAAGTCCTTGGTCATTTATGTTTCATTTGATCACCAAGGTGTATATGGCAGTTCACGGAACCTGGTATACTCTCTTGCTTAGTATTCAAGAATAGTCATTTTGATGTTTTCATGACTCTTTAAAAAGAGAAGAGATCGTCGAGCACGTGTCGTTTCACGCTCATTTAAAATTGAAAGTGACTAGAGTCATCTTTGGCCTCTTTCTCGACTCTTTAAAAACGAAACAAAAAAATTTGGTTTCAGTGTCATAAAATTAATAACCTACGATCACATGCCCGTTAAAGTTTTATTACTTGGCCTGTTGTTTTTCCTTAGTTTTGATCTTGGAGTCCTCGATTGGTTCTCTTTTTTCCTTTTTGTTTTGATATACAACCACGATGGCGGTGTTATCACTCAGTAATTTCTCCAGGTTCAAGAAAGAAATAGTCCGAGGTAACCACAAACCTACTTCAAACTCTAGGATCTAGCCTTTCTAGGGTTTAGAGAGGGCTATCTCTTTAAAGTTTAACTTTGTTTTGATTTATAATATTAGGCTAGTTATGAAAGTACAATTTGGTTTTGGTTTAAAGGGTTTGGTGGGAAAAAATCGCTTGGAGGTAAGATAGAGAGAAATCTACTTATCCATTGAGCTATGGGGTCTAAATCAAACTAACAACACTAGAAATCAAGGCAAAAAAGGTACAAATATATTCAGGGCAAGATAGATAACCCTCAAAGATTTGGGAAAGTGGTTTTTTTTGAGGTGGTATGATCGGGATAAAGGGCACTTAAGGATCATTTGATCCGGAAAATGGAAGTAGAAGGCAGAGGTCAAATGGGAGAATGAGAAATTAAGGGTTCCTTGCACCAGAAATAAGAAGAAAACACTAAAATGGCAACTAGTTAAAGACAAGGAGTACTTGACTAATCCTGTAGTAATACTCCTAGTTACACATTCAGATAGAACAAACATAAAATGAATGCATGAAACTTAGAAAAAGAAACAGTGAGAAGTAGGAAGTACTTCACTCATCAGCTTATCATAGGGATCCTGAATTATGATGCCAGCCATATTGTCTAGTCTGCTACTTCGAATTCAAACACACAATAGCCTCCAATGTTCAACAAAAATGTCTATAGTAAGTCCAACAATTTTATTCCACACTGAATACTTTTGAAATTGAATTATTTATACAAAAAGCATTACAAATATCCTAGAAGAGTTCTAGGAATAACTTTAGGAAAAAGAAAATATCATTACATAATAAAAGGGATAGCTGCTTAACAAATCAACGAGCTGTCCTCTTTTATCCAAAATAAATAGAACTGTTTTGTTAACAAGGAGCTTTTGGCTGCCTATGTGTCCTGCTTGCTGGCTGTTAGATATTTTTATGCATTTGACTTGCCTTCGCTGATACTCTTTCCTGCTGATACTCTCTAGCCTGATGCTCTCTAACACTGATACTATTTGACCATTAGTTTTACTATTTTACTGCTGTAAAATTATCTTTTAGCAGTAAAAAATCAGCAAACTGTCTTTTCATTTTATCTTTCTTTTGACTGTCTCTAGGTAACTTTTTCACTGTTTTTACCTTCTATCTTACATCAAATATGTGAAAGTTTTCCACTCTTCTTCTTTTGGAGTTTGAACATTTTTTAGCTTCCTGAAGTTTTCATCAGCCTTTGTGTATCTTGCAAAAGTAGACTTGATGACAAAGAGGTGCTTAATTTCATGCTGTAGAAAGAATAAATCCTCAAAATACTGAAGTAAAACTTTTCCTATAGGAGTGCCTTGTGGTAGTTGCTTGTTTACTTGCTCTTTTGCAAACTCCCTAATCTTTTTGTCATATTCCTTTTGTGGCATAAGTTTCTCATTGAAAACTGTATGTCTGGTAAGCCTCTCTGTCTTAAATTTGTATACTTTACCATAAATCTAGTTATGGCAAGGTTCATTGTTTCACACTTTTCTTCAAGATTGTTCATTAAGTTCTTTTTAGTGACAAACTTCCTGATTTGCAAGATTGTCTCTGTCCAGTCTAATATTTGCAATTCTTCAAGTTCCTCCCTGTTCTTGCTGTTTAGAAATGTAATGAGTTTTAAAGCCTGTGCAAGCTTATCAATCAACTCATCATTTCTCTTTTGTATCTCTGTTTGGGCCACTAATAGCAATTCTTTCTGCTCATTTATAACCTGAATTGAAGGCGATTGATTATGAATGGCTTCAATTATGTTAGTCCAGAGATGATTTTTAATGTATGAGATCTGCTCTGTAAAATTCAATTCTTTTTGTAAATTCTTGAGCTTCTCTCCCAGTCTGATTGCTTTCTGCTCATGAGTTCTGGCATTGATTTGAGCTTTTTTATTTGCACTCTCAAGATTTTCAATCATCCTATTCAGTCTGTCTATTTCATCTGTCTTTAAAGACATCTCTTCCATGGATTTGACAATATGGCTGGCTTCATCTGTTTGCTGTACATTTGCAGTAGAATATTCTGTAGCTGAAATGGTGGCTGAAGTCATTGGCACTGCAGTTGCCAGTGGGCCCTTTGGTGCTAATTTCTCTCCTAAGGTAGAAGGCACTGCTGTAGTAATCACTGGGACGACTGTAGGAATTGTAGGAATTTCTGGCTCTCAGTAGGGGAATTTTGAGGTCTAAAATGGGCCTCCTAAGGAAATTATAATAATAGTGGAAATAATAAAATAATATTTGATTACATCATCAAATTTTAGAGGGAAAAAAGAAAAACTACATTTTCAACTCGTATTTTGAACTTATCTCTCTAAGGTTTTACTCAAATTTTGAGCGGGAATACTCGTTGGATGAAAAATTTAATTCCTCATCCAACGAGTACCCATGTTGCATACTTTTGATGGACTTTGCTCCACGAAAAATGAGAAATACATAAAAAACGTGATTGCAATAACGTTTTTTATGTATTTCTGATTTTTCGTGTAGCAAAGTCCATCAAAATTATGCAAGATGGGTACAACTTAGATGAGGAATTAAATTTCGCATCCAACGAGTATTCGCACTTGAAATTTGATTAAACCCTTAAGGAGATAAGTTGAAAATACGAGTTTAAAAAGTAGTTTTATTATTTTATTATTTTTTAATCTTTTTACTTTTTTACTCCAAAAATGGTGCATCATCCCCCATGGTTGAAATCATCATCTTGAATCCTATTGGTTGTTATAAAGTTTATTTTAGTTATACATTTTTCTTAGAAGGCCCATTTTAGACCTCAAAATTCCCCTAATGTTTACAATCTCTCTTTATTGGACTAGTTTGTCCATTTGTTTTTCCATCTCCTTGATTTGTGCTGTTAATTGAAGTATGAGCTTCTTCGTTTCTTCTTTTTCACTTTGATCCTGGAGGATTTCCTTTGTTTGTGGATGCTCACTTTGAGGAAGCTTAAGCTGTTTCCTCAAAGATGCTATGTCTTCATTCTTTTTCTTGACCAATATTTCTGTTGCTTGGATGTTTGATCATTTTATTGTTGGAATAATCAAATGCTAATAATAATCTATTCTGATTT
This sequence comes from Pinus albicaulis, assembly GCA_034641835.2. Lineage (NCBI taxonomy): Eukaryota > Viridiplantae > Streptophyta > Pinopsida > Pinales > Pinaceae > Pinus > Pinus albicaulis. The sequence continues at coordinate 478,818,263 of CM076584.1, forward strand.
CCAGGCTACTGTTTCAGGAATTGAGAGTATATTTCTACCTTTATCTCCTCATTTTTATACTTAATTTTCTTGTACTTCTCTTTGATATCCAAGTCCTGTTCCTCAGCTGGCTGTGAGGAAGAGGCTTCCATTCTGTGTTGTTTCTCAATCATCTGTGTGTCATTCTGGTTTATTTGTTTTTCATTTTGAATTTCCATAACTGTTTCATTGATTTTGGTTGTTGTCACTGGAGCATCTGTCTCATCAATATCAATTGTTACTTTCTCCTTATCAATTGAACTGAGCTTAGGCCTTTTGTTATAGATTATTTTAAATTTAGTCTCAGTTGTTGTCTTTGCTATGTAAGCTCCTTCTTCCCTGACTCTTTTACTTGATGTTTCTTGCTCCTTGACAACTTCCAATGCTTGTGCTGTATCTTGTTGGCTTGCTGCCTCTGTCAAGGTGTTTTCAATCCATTCCACTTGATTGGAGAATTTTTCTATTTCAGACTTTGACTCATGGATAAAGGGTGTTAATTTACATTTGACCCTTAGTTTGCTCAAGATCCCTTGTGTATCATAATTCCATGAAAAAATCTCTTCGAATCTAAATTCAGATAGCTTCTTTGTCACTTCCTTCTCAGCATCTCTGTGGTTGATTATGAATGTCCCAAATTGATTCTTTAACTTAAGCTGGATCTTCTTCTTGGTTGCCATAAAGTTAATTGAATCTAAGTTGAGAATTTGTCTAAGATATTCTAATGCAAAAATTCTCATACACACATGCTTGGGCAATTTGTAGGGTAACAAGTTTGACCCAAAAATCCTTAATTTAGTGTGTTTTTCATAGAGGTACCAATCCCCAACCTTGTTTTGCTTTGAAATTTGTAAAATTATTTTCATTTCTTCATTGATCCTTAGCTGCTCTAATTTATTCATTATGGTCATTTCTGGATGCAAAAATAGCTCTGAAAACTCTGAATAAGTGAAATCCTTACATTCTTTTCTCAGTAATGAAGTCCAAAAAATAATTGATAGAGGTTTTCCCTCTACATCCATCTTTTGCATAGTGACTGGAAATTTGTCCGCTTGAAAGAATAGGAACAAATACAAAAGATAAGAAGTATATATAAATACTCTTTTTGTGGGTAATTTAGCCAACTGGTAGTGGATGGTATCTTCTATAAAACCAACATAGTAAAAAATGACTGATGGAGGTTGACCAGGAGACATTTTGGACAAGAAACCAAGAATAGATTCATGAGTATACTTATCTGTAAAATATCCAAGGATAAAAGAGAGCATAGAGATAATATGTCTAGAACCTTCAGGAAATTTAGCTGTGGAGTATGGAGGATTTATCTTTGGAATATCAACATGAGAAGGCATAAAATTCTAAAAGATCATGAAACTTTTAGGGAAATCTAGGCCAAGGTATAGCTAAGTTAAGGTCTCTATGGACAAGGGGAGTGCCTGGGGATCAGGTTGTAATTGAAGCATTTGATTAATTGACTGGGCTGTAATGGTAAAAAGTATTTATTTTTTTGCATTCACTATAGCCCTTTGATCTGGCTCATAGTATTTTTGACATAGTATGATGAGTTCTTAACCAGGATGAGTCAATGGGACTATATACTTGGGTAAATGGGTTTCCCAAATTGGAATATCATCTTTGTCTAGATATCTTTCATAACACCAGCTGTGTATATCTAGCAAATTAAACTCAATAACAGGGTCTAAAATTTTATAGTCAAGATCAGTCAAAGGAATGCTTTCAACAGAAACCATAGGTGGTTGAAGGGGGTTTACTGTTATAACAGATTTGGCAGTGATGGCTGGGGTAGGCTTAGGGGCTTTGGATCCCTCAGATTTGGCTGCTTTAGATCCTTCAGGTTTGCCAGTGTTCTATTTTTTAGGAATTTTTAGGTAACTACTGCAAGATTAGACTGTTTGCAGGAGTTCTTATATTAAACAGAGAGGAAACTGAACAATTTAGGCTAAGGATGGCATATTTTGGGCTTTTTGCTCAATTAGGTCTTTCTGAGGATATAAAACTGGCATAAATAGAAAACAGGGGTTTTCTGAGTGTGTTTTGGCTGAGAAAATAAGAATTTAGGGCAATTCAGAGGTTTTAGCCGTTTAGATCCTTGAATTTGATCCTTAGACTATGAAATTTGAGGAATTTGGCTTTAAAAAGGCTTGCAATAGAAAACAGGGTTTCCTGGGAAAAATTTGCCAGGGTTTAGCCTTTTTTTTGGGTATTTTTAGGCAATTTGCTTCGGTGAATTTCTCAAATTAAAGGTTTGGTTCTATTAAAGATGTTTAAAACTGAATTCCCAGGTTTGAATTGTCGAGAAATACCTTAATAATGCAGGTATTCGGCTCTTGAAAGGTTTTCAGATGATCTTGGTTGATTTTGAGGTCTTTAACAGCTTACTGGAGCGACGAATAGCTTTTCAATTGATCTTAAATGGTATACTTCAATAAAATACTGAGGTTATGGGCATAAAATGGAAAGCAGGGGCTTGAAAAGGCTTAACACAGTCGAGAGGAGCTATTTCAGAGTTCAAACACGTGGATAAACATAAAAAATAGGTGTATCAAAGGTTTTTACCTTTTGATTTAATCTTCATTAATTGTCATTTAATACAGGTCTCGTCAAAGGCGGGAGGCGATTTCGAGATTTGAAACGAAACCGGACATCGGTTATCGCATGCAATTTTGGCAGTTTGAGGGTTTCCTTAAAATGAACACTATCAAATAAGAAATAGACACATCAAGGAGGGATAAATGGGCAATACTACCTATTTTGCGTCTGATTTGGGGTTAGGCGGATGATTTCTTTGTGCGCGTGATATCACATTTGGACCGTTGGATCTTGATATCAGGTGCGAAGTGTTGAGATCAAAATGAAAGCTGTGGCTTAAGGAAAGGTGGGACCGAGGTTTATATGGGGGCTGGCGGTTTAAAAAATGGTTTAAGAGCTTTAAAAAATGGATGTGGGTGAAAGGTTTTATATATGCATTGCAAAGGTGCAGACTTTTGCATGGTGGGGGTTAACATCTTTTGAGCCTTATAAAAAGATTTAATTCGATTCAAAAAATTAGGATATATGCTAAAGAGCGGGATTAAATATGTTTTGTTTAGATCATAGGTAATATGCCCTAAATGAAACACATTAGCGCAACTTTTTATTTTATATAGTATTAAACCTTTTGAATGGTTTAATAACCATAGGGGGCGGGATATTTATTTAGTGTTAGTTTTAGACCAAAATGCATTTTATTTGGGTTTTTTATTTGACATATGGGTAATAACTTTGGTCTAAAATATTTATAATAGTGGGTTTTGGGGGTATTTAGATATAGGGAAATAAATAAGTAGGATAAGGTATTATTTAGGGATTTAATAAACTAAGTTAAAAGTTAATATGAAAAGGGGAATGGAATGCACATAAAAATACATAAAATGACTAAGTAAAGTGTAAAAAGTAAAGCAAAGCTTGTCTTTTTATCATTTCACCAGTACTTAGTATAAAGTATTTTTGAGGGTTTTTGTATGTTTCTGAATGAATGGAAGTTAATTAGATGGGTTTATCTGCTTCATTAATTAAGAATGAGTCTTTACTTATGAAAGGAGTTATAATGTATGAATGAGAGATGAAATAATGATGAATGGGGATTTAACATAAGAATTTAATATTTTCAACTAACCAGTCATCGAGCCTTGGGTCTGGTCCCAAAAAAAGTCAGAGAAATGCTTTGAGCCTGTTTGAATGATAGTTTAGAACACTAAATACCTAGAGGGGAGGGGAAATTAGTGATTTTTCCCGATAATCATTTATTACATTCTTTCTCCACTTCTTTCTACCTACCCAGCCTTATTCTAACATTTTTTCTTCATTTCTCGGGTGCATTTAGGCTTACAACCTTGAAAAATTTATTATTTTAAAGCATAAACTATCTAAATCTACCTTATTTCATCTGAGGGCTCAGCTGTTGAGCTCCTCATTATTCTCTACCTATCTACTGATTTGTCAGGATTAAATTGTCTGACAAATCTTTATTCTCTATCTAAAATTAGAAATTGAAAACATGACAAGTTAAGATTAAACAGTTTAACTCATCATGGATTATGGAATTTATTGACACTCTGCGATAATCATTTATTTTGCAGAAAAAGTAAAAAGTAGTGGCATTTGGACTTGCTCACTTTCAAGTCTTATTTTTATCTCTTTTTTCTTATGGGGTCTATATTTTTCTAAGTCCTTTGATTTTTCTTTTAGGACTTTTACCCTTTTTTTATTTTTTTTATTTTTCATTTTTTCAAAATATGGGAAAACAACTTGCAGAAAGCAAGGTATGTACATATTTACAAGACTATCAGAGTTAATTAAAAAATTATGAATCCTATTATTATAGGACCCTAATAGTGGCTCCACTTGGGGATGGCATTTCCTGGTGAAATGTCAAGAGCTTTGAGATCCTGTAGCCTTTTATTGTTGACTATGTTTTTGTAAGTGTCTCCTGATTTCTGTAATAACTCATATTTATGAAATTTTACCCTTCAAAGCTTAGGGCATTCTCTTTGGGCTTCAACTCTGTAAGGCAAACATCCAATCCAATCTAAACTTTACAATGTATATGTACAATGATCAAAAGTGAATAAAAACTAACTTTTTGTTAATTCAGCAGAGTAGTAGTGCTTCAACATTCTACCATTGACTAGTCCTTCTTGTAGATCTATTCCATCCAATTATTTAAAAAAGAATGCATTATTTCCTCTATATCCATAAATTACATAAGGTCCTTTCCACAGGAAATCGAATTTTCCATGTTTACCTTTGTCTTCTCTCCTAGGATCCCACTTTAACACTTGATATCCAATGTAAAAATCATCCTTTTTACTTCTTCTATAAAAAAATTTCTTGATTTTATCCTGAATGACTTGGGATTTCTCATAGAATTATTGCCTTGTTTGTTGTAGATGAATAGTTTGATTGATTCTCCTTTGTATATCATTTGTTTCCACTTGTGATTATTGAATGATTTTCATTACTAGAACACCTAAGGATGATGGAAAAACTACATCCATTCCATATACAAGTTGGTAAGGGGAAGTGCCAATGGATTTTTTGGTAGTAAGTTTATCTACCCATAAGGCATAAACTAACTTTATATTCCAAGATTTCTTGTTATCTTCCAGTATTTTTTTAATGATATTTACAATATTTTTGTTTGAGGATTTAGCTAGGCCATTACCCTCAGGGTAATATGTAGTAGAGTGGCCTAGGGTAATATGGTATTTGTGGCAAAAGGCAATCATATTTTTGGATTTGAATGTTGCTGCATTATCAGTAAGAATCTTCTGTGGACATCCGAATCTTGAAAGAATGTTATTTTCTAGGAAGGCTATAATGACTGTGTCAGTGGCTTGTCTGGATGGTATGGCTTCGATCCACTTTGTGAAATAATCGGTGGTAGCTAAAATCCACTTATGTTGGCCTGAGGATGGAGGGTGAATTTCACCAGTGAAGTCTAAACCCCATTTTTGAAATGGCATCTCAGTTGAAATAGGCTTTAGAGGTAAGGGTAATAATTTTTTCTTGCCTTAAAAAATTTGGCATTTGTGACAAGAAGTCACAAACTTTTTAACATTAGTGAACAAATTAGGCTAGTAGAAACCAGCTCTAAGGATCTTATCTGCAATAGTTTTCCAATATAAATGCCCTCCACAGTCACCTGCATGAAACTCTTCAAGAATTTTATCAGCTTCTTCCTTTAGTAAACAATTCAGTAATATCCCACTATGGTCTCTCCAAAAAAGTACATTTTCTAAGATACAAAATCTCATTGCTTTAAGTTTTAGAAATCTATCTTTAGTCCTTGAAAATATAGGAGGAGCTTGTAAGTTTGTAAGTACAAAGATGATATCTGAGTACCAAGGTGAATCTAGAAAGGCTTCACTGATCGTTGGAGTCGCCATGTCTTCTTGGTCATCAACCTGAGTAATAAAATTTATATCTAATGCATTGCAGTTAGATTCAGCCATTAATATGGCTAATCCTTGTCCTTTGATGAGTTTTGTGGGTTTAATTTCTATTTCATATTATAAAATAGTGGCAGTCCACTTACCTCTTCTTCCATCAGGACCATCCTGAGTAAGAATGTCTTTAACTACAGAATTTGGGACATAGGTAATTATGTGGGAATAGAGAATATAAACTCTGAAGTCTTTGATGGCCTTAACCAAAGCTAAGGCTTGTTTCTCCATTATGTTATATTTCAGAGGGGCATCTCTAAGGGTCTTACTGAAAAAAGCTATAGGTTGTTCAAATCCTTGATCATTCTTCTGCAGTAAAACTGTAGCAATGGTATGCTTTGAAGCAAATGAAAAAATTATGAAATCTTTTTTGAAATATGGACTGATTAAGACCGGTGTTTTAGTTAAATCCTGCTTTATGGATTCAAATGATTGTTTGGCTTCAACAGTCCATCTTAGAATTGAGTCTTTTTTGAGCATGTTGTTCAGTTCTCTAATGATTTCAGCTAAGTTTGAAACAAATCTTCTCAAAAAATTAATCTTACCTAAGAAAGTTTGTAATTCTTTGATATTTCTAGGTGGATGAATGTTCATAATTGCTTCTATCCTAGCAGGAACTATTCTAATTTCGTCTTTTGAAAGCATATGTCCTAGTAACTTACCTTCCTCTAATCCAAAAAGACTTTTCTTGGGATTTAAAGAGATGCCAAATTTCCTACATTTAATAAAGACCTGTCTCAAATGATCCAAGTGTTCATTATCTGATTTGGAAAATACAGTAATATCATCTAGATAAATTACCAAGAAGTCATGAATCTCCTTTGCAAAGGTTATGTCCATAGCTCTCTGAAAGGTTGCTCTTGCATTCATCAGACCAAATGGCATTTTCACATACATGAAAGTGCCCCAAGGAGTGGTGAAAGATGTTTTAGCCTGATCTTCCTTTTGGACTAGGATCTGATTGTATCCTGAAAAACCATCTAACAAAGAAATCCTAGAGGAGCCAACTACCCTTTGTAATATATGATCCATCTTTGATAAAGGGTAATTATCCTTTAGAGACACTTTGTTAAGATTTATAAAGTCAAAACAAAATCTAATTTCACCTATTTTCTTTCTAGTGGGAACTAGGTTTGAAACCCAAATAGAGTATCTGATTGGTGCAATGATCTGGGCATCATACATTATTTTAACTTCCTTTTCTATCAAAGGTAATAGTACAGGGTTAATTCTCCTCAAATTTTGTTTGAATGGCTTTTGATCCTCTTTTATTGGAATTTTGTGTTGGATTATGTTTGTATCATAAGATTTAAAATCTTCATAACTCCAAGCAAACACATCCTGATATTCCTTTAAAAGTTCAATATATTTATCCTTTTCTTCTTGAGGTAAACTTTTGGAAAGTTTTGTCATTTTAGGTTTCAATTCTGTACCAATATTACATTCTTCTATGTCAGATCTTACTGGCTCCATTTTTGGTTTTCTAGCTACATCATTAGAGTCAAAAAGATATTCTAAGGGTGTTAATCCTTTAGGTAAGAAATTATCTTTGAGGTTTAAAATTTCAGATTCATCATCCATAATTTCTTCAATTTCTACTTTCTCTAAGCTATCTATGTCAGCTTGAGTAAATCTAGTTGGTTTATCAAACTTTATTCTACTTACATCTGAGTTATTTGAATCTATTTCACAATCCAAATCATTATATATTGTACAATCAGTATCTATCATAAAATTTTGAAATTCTCCTTCATTGTTCAAAAACCTGTAAATCTGTTCATCCTGAGAAAAAATCTGCCAATACTTAAGGTTATCTGGAATTATTGGCCTATGTTTAACTTCAGCAGTATATTTGTGATTTGGTTGGAATGGTAAATTGCATGTACTAATAAAAGTAGCTAGACAATGAGCTTGCATATTTTGTTTTCTAGGTATAGTAGTAAATTTACATTCCAATAAATCATCAATTAAATCAAGCACAATGTCTTTGTATCGGCCTAGTCTTGGATTATGAACAGAATAATCTCCATATATTTGTTTATGATTAATTTTGAATCTCCCATGATTAAAATTTTTTGTCCTCCTGAGTTTCTAATGATTTAAAGTCCTAGAATTAAGGATTCATACTCAGCCATGTTGTTTGTACATTTGAAGTTGAGTCTGAAGCCATGTCCTTTTGAGTGATTAGTCTCCATGTTTGTAACCCAAACTCCTGCTCCTGCTCCTAATTTGTTAACTGAGCCATCAAAGTATAAATGCCATAGGGATTGATGGAAGATATTATCATTGTTTGGTTCTTTCTTTTTGTCAATTAGTTCAATTTGGATTTAATCAGTTTCAGAGTTACACAAGATAAAAGAATCAAGATCAGTTGGTGTAGTGTAAATTGGAAAATTTATAGATCTTTCAACAATACTGACCATATACTTCATCAATGTTTCTCTATATAAATTTTTAGCTTGACCAAACACCGTGATAGTAGCATAACTCATGTCTAGTTGTAGAGATCTCTGCAACTTTTCTCCCCATGAGCGAGAAAGTAACATCCCATATTTACGGGGGATATCAGCTACTACAATGTCCATTAATATGCTTTTACCAGGGCACTGAACTAATGTTACACATTTACCAGGGCACTGAACTAATATTACACATAAGTCTTTGACTAATCCCAAACATTTAACCTTACTTGAGTCAAAAGAAAACAAATATTTGTAAGGCCTTGTTATTTCTAGATTTAGAGTTTCCATAATGGCTTTTGGCATTAAATTGTGGGAAGCTCCAGAATCTAGCATAGTGTTATGTATAATTTGATCATGAATGGTAAGACTGATATAAAAAGGAGGGAATGCTCCATATGCATGTTTTCCATTCACATCTGGGCCAAAGATCAACTCTGGTTGATCATCATTCAAATTAATTGAATCTTCACCATCATTCATATTCAATGATTCAGTTATCGTTGATTTGTATAAGTCATTTTTTACCAATTTAGTTAAAGGAATTGGTATTTTTAACTTAGCAATTTCAGTCTGAATATTAAATGAGGGTTGAGATTTACAAATTTGAACTAATTCATCTTTAGTAACTGTAATATGACTTGGTTTTTCTCGATTTTCTACAGTTGTATTTCTATCTTCAATTGTTTTGACATTCTTTGTCTGCGTTTCCTAAGTTTTACTATTTTTAACCTTATTTTTAGGGACTGTTTGTGTAGCAGTAGAAGTTTTATCAAACTTAGAATTATCAGCAGGTGTTTTTGATTTATCAATTTTTGGTTCTGCTGATTTAGAATCAGCAGAAAGTTTCTTATAATCTGAATTTGCTGATTTAACTGAATTAGAGGCATTAGCAGTAATGATTTTCTGTGAATCTTTTGAAGATTGTGCCACTTCATCATTAATGTCAACAATTTCAGGACTTGATGATCTTTTAGGACTAGAAATGTTGTGGGGAGAATTGGAGCTTTGCTTGTTTTCCCTTGGGAGAATTTGCAAAACTTTTGTTTTTGGAGCTTCTACTGTTTTCCTATTCTGATTTTGGGAAGTTTTTTTAGTAGAAGACTCATTATTTTTATTATTTCTCATGTTATACTGACTATGTATTTCATTTATGGAAAAGTCATAACCCTGTTTATAGTAAAAATATTTAGTCGATTCTAATTTAAGTTGTTGAAGCTCAAACAATTCTCGATCTTCCTGAGTAAGGAAAATAGTATTATCATCATCTATTCCCATTAAATGATTCATTGAATCCTCATCTTCATCATTATTTTGGGAACTTTCAGCATAGTTCTCTTGGAATGGTGGCCTTATTGTTTGGTCCGGGCCTGTTTCTTTTGCTTTTCCCTGATTTATGTTTTTTTTAAAGTTCGGATTTCTGATCTATTGTTGATTATCCGAAAGGGGTCTTTTCTCTATATTATCTAGTCTATCCATCATTATTTCTAAGGTTTTGGCTAAGATATCTATTTTTGCATCTTAAAAGTCACCCTTCTTTCATTTCTAAGTCTAGCTTTTTTAGCTAATATGTTTATTTCTACACTAACAACATCTACTTTCATTTTTTCTAAGGTGTCTGCATCTCTTTCCCTTAATTGATAAGCCATATATACATCAAATCCATCAGGGAATTTGAGCAGAACAGAATAAGTGATCAGGTGATCATGTCCTAAGTTGAAAAAATGCTCAAAATTGGAACCGCTCAGAATTGGTTGAAACCTGAAAGAATGGATAGGCCTTGACATTTTTATTTTGGCACCATGAACGACAATCAAATCTGACATCGTATGAGAAAGTTATGCAGGTTTGAAGTTTTCAGTATCCTTCAAAAATTCAGTTTGACCAAGGTTGACTTGACTTTGGAAAATATTAAAAAAAGAATATTTCGAGAATATTCCTCAAAATATTCTGGGAATATTCCTTGGCATATTCCCTTTTGGCCTATCACATTTTGACAAGTGGCAGAATCTTGTTTGTTAGTGGTTTGACGTGTTATGGATTGGGCCAATCATGGGCTGCCACTTGGCAGGCCCGAAGGCTGCCACGTGGCCCCCAGGCCATGGAAAATTTGGTCTTACAAAATTTTGTTAAGTGCATAGGATTCAACCCCAGGTCGGGTGGCTGCCAGCCCACCGGCCTGACTGGGCGAGCTACACTTTGTTACTTAATATGTATGGGGGTGACGTTTTATTTAAAGTTAGTTTCAAATCTAGTTGGCGGAAAAAGGGGACCAGCCCCCATACTACATGACCTAGGTTACAAAACTAGGTGCTTAACCTTAAATCCGTGGGCAGCAAATGGTTAGAAGTTTAATGCGGCGGTTCATTTGTGACATGTGACCACTCCATGTTCGTAAATGCAAACGGTTGGATGGATAAGCTGCGGGAAAACCAGCGGTCAGGGCAGCGGTCACATGTGACCCCGCCCCACCAACATTTATTATGACATTAAACGGTTCCACCAAAGTTGGGCAAAGTCTACCAATTCCGGTAGCATTTCCAGATTTGTCGAGGTTAACTCCAGTTAACCAACTTTTAGTGGAGTTTTTTAAGTGCCACTGGGAAAAATACTGTTTTGATCATAACTTTCAAAATATTGAATCTTTTTGGAGGAAATTTTAGTCAATTTCGACTATTCTGAGCATTCTAGAGCCATTGGAATAGGTTATAGAGCCAACAAAGGTGTTTTTCAACCATTTTTGCTTCAGGGAAGCTTAGAGAGCCATCAGGGCCATGGGGGAAATGGAGTTGCATTGGGCTACACTTCACTGTTTTAGGTAAAATAAAAGTCATTCCTAGCTTATTTCTGCCTTCTGAATTCATTTTCACAGTTGTTTTGGCCTTTTTAGGCCTTTTTTCTCACTGTATTACCAATTTGAGCATCATAATATATCAAGGACATGCCCATTGGGAGCCTTGGACCTGGAAGATGTAGCCAAGGAGGGGTGAACTGCCTCATCATGTTGCTGTGTGTTTGTGGTGAAGTTATTCTGCTGTGTATTTCAGATTCAAGCTGTTAAAAAATAAATTTAAATAACATTCCCTCAAACTTAAACTCATAAAAAATTACCAAGAACACTTTGTTTTACCTGCAAGACCTTACAAACACTTTGCACACTTAATTTAATGGAAATGAATACTTTTAACAGAAGTACAAATACTTTCATTTTCAGATTAGATGGTATCAGAGCTCAGGATTTGAGCCTTAGGAGCTATATTTTTACTCATCATTTGTTTTGTGCAAAGATATAGTTGATCATTTGCAAGTTTTGATGCTTACTAGGCTTAAACTCAAGAGAGGTGAAGGACACTTGGTTAGTACACAAAATAATCCACAACCAAGAAGGGTCAGAGAGCCACCTCCAAGAGCCATAGAATCATCTTCAAGCATGTCTTCAAGAGAGGGAGAAGCTCCTGAAGATATGGATCCCAAGGAAGAAGAACGGGTATTCCGGAAAAATTTCTTGGATATGACTGAGATGGTGAGGATACTCTACCAAGAAAGGAATGATAGGCTTGTTGGAGAAGGGTCTAAAAACCAGAAAGAAGGAGAGGGTTCTTCAGGAGGAAAGAAAAGTGAAGGCAAGTCAAAGAAAGGACATGGAGGAAATGGTGATCCACCATCCCCATCTTCATCCTCTTCCTCTACATCATCATCCGCAACTTCAGTGAATCAATTTCACAAGTCTAAAACCACTGGTAAAAGTCCATTTTTAAAGCTTGACGTCAAATTTGAGTTTCCTATGTTTAATTGTGAAGTCAATGCAGATAAACTTGACAATTGGATAAGATAGTTGGAAGTTTACTTAAGGATACAAAACCTTCATGATGACGACACCAAGATACAGTTAGCCTCGTTGAGAATGGATGGAGCAAAATTGGTATGGTGGGAAGCCAAGACCAAGGATGAAATTAAAAAACATGGTAAGATCAATTTATCATGGGCTGAATTTATTTCCACAATTAAGCAAAAAATTTACCCATTAGCTCATTTACAAAAGGCTATCATGAATTGGCAAAGTTTTAGACAACTTAAAGGACAAAGTGTTCAAGATTACACTCAAGATTTTAGAAGAAGGGCTTTACTACTTGGAATTGATTTGCATAGTCAAGATACCTTGATAAAATATATAGGTTGTTTACACACTTATCTTATACATACTATAATTATGTTCAATCCTACTAGTCTAGACGAAGTTTGTGTACAAGCTACACATTTAGAGGCTAGAGGTAAACAATATTTTGATGGGAATATAGATAATGAATTCAAAGGAAAAGGGAGGAAAAGAAATGCAAACTCTAGGAAAGAAAAAGGAAAGTTATTTTGTAAAAACTGTTCCAAAACAAGCCACGATGAAGACCATTGCTAGAAGCTTCATCCTGAGCTGAAACTAGAGAAATTTAAAAACAAAGACAAGGCCAAAGAAAAGTGTAAAACTGTTGCAACTGTTGAACAAGAATTAGGGTCTAAATCAGGTGACGAAACTAAAAGCATAACCATGGTACTAAAGAACATAAAGGGGAAAGATATGGTAAATGAAACAAATCCCAGTTCTAGCATGTTAAACTGTCACATAGAAGCTCAAAATGAAAAGAGGAGGATAGAGCTATTTCATATAAGGATAATCTCCAAACACACAAATATAGACACACTATTTGAAAGTGGTTCACAAGCGAATCTCATCTCAGAAGACTTAGTCAAGAAGCTGAAACTTGAGACCATACCTCATCCAAAGCCATATCCACTTGGATGGATTTGCAAGGATGCTAATTTACAAGTCTCAAGAAAGTGCATGTTTTGCTTCGCCATAACAGCTCATTATGTTGATTGGGTTGAATTAGATGAGGTACCTCTTGAAATTACAGGTGTTGTGTTGGGCAGTACGTATTTATATGAAAGAAAAGAAATCTTCCATCACCATGAGAACAAGTACCATTTGTTCAAGGATGGAAAAGAGTTTATTGTGAGAGCACATCGGAAGAAGCTAGAATCATCTTTAGTGAATGCAGGGCAATTGAAAAGGTTTGTCAATGCAAGTCAAAATATTAATTTGTTGATGGTTAAGAAAAAATATTTTGTACATAATCCTTTTCATGTTATTGCTGATATAAATGATGATATGTTTCAGCCTGAAAGCAGGTCGTCTCTGGAAGATGACAAGATGTTGTAGAAAGTGCCTTTGGTGTCAATCGATGCAAATAACAAAGTGTCGGTGCAAGGTAGTGCAAGAATCCATGAGAGGGAAAAGCATGCAAGCAAAGAGGGCAGAAAGTTCAACATGGGTCAATGCTAGTTTTAGAATGGCAGGTTGGTATGGTGAGAAAACTTGGTCGGGATTCGATGCAAGTACATGCTCAATTGTCAAAAATTCTCCATGAGGATAGTTGGCAAGGTGAATCGTATTTTCAGTCTTCTTTGAAGTTTGACCATTGTAGAAACAATATTATTTATGCAAATTTCAGTTGTTGTTCAACAAATTTCAAAAATTTGCACCATGACTCAGTTAATGTTAGCAACGGTCGGTCAATAGATTCAAGGAAGAATTTGTCTTTTTATGAGAAGCTTAATTTGATGAAGTCAGGAATATTTCAGTGGTTCAAGGTTGGAAAAGTGGAGAATCAATATTCTCATCTTCAGTTTCTGTAAATCAGAGTGCTTTTGGGGTCCAAAAGCTTCCCATTTGGGAGGTGTGATAAGGTGATCATGTCCTAAGTTGAAAAAATGCTCAAAATTGTAACTGCTCAGAATTGGTTGAAACCTAAATGACTGGATAGGCTTTGACACTGTGATTATGGCGCCATGAACGACACTCAAATCCGACATTGTATGAGAAAGTTATGCATGTTTGAAGTTTTTAGTATCCTTCAAAAATTCAGTTTGACCAAGGTTGACTTGACTTTGGAAAATATTAAAAAATAATATTCCAGGAATATACCTCAAAATATTATAGGAATATTCCTTGGCATATTCCCTTTTTTCCTACCACATTTTGACAAGTGGAAGAATCCTGTTTGTCAGTGGTTTGACGTGTTATGGATTGGGCCAATCATGGGCTACCACGTGGTAGGCCCGAAGGCCGGCCCGTGACCCCTAGGCTGTGGAAAATTTGGTCTTACAATTTTTTTTTAAGTGCACAGGATTCGACCTTGGGTCAGGTGGCTGCTAACCCACTGGCCCGACTGGGCGGGCTACGCTTTGTTACTTAATATGTATGGGGGCGACGTTTTATTTAAAGTTAGTTTCAAATCTAGTTGGTGGAAAAAGGGGGCCAGCCCCCATACCACATGACCTAGGTTACAGAACCAGGCACTTAACCTTAAATCCGTGGGCAGCAAACGGTTAGAAGTTTATTGCGGCGGTTCATTTGTGACATGTGACCACTCCATGTTCATAAATGCAAATGGTTGGATGGATAAGTCGCGGGAAAACCGACGGTTAGGGCAGTGGTCACATGTGACCCCTCCCCACCCACATTTATTATGACATTAAATGGTTCCACCAAAGTTGGGCAGAGTCCGCCAATTTCGGCGGAATTTCCAGATTTGTCGAGGTTAACTCCAGTTAACCCACTTTTAGTGGAGTTTTTTAAGTGCCACTGGGCAAAATACTGTTTTGATCATAACTTTCAGTATATTGAACCTTTTTGGAGGAAATTTTAGTTAATTTTGACTATTATGAGCATTTTGGAGCCATTTAATAGGGTGCAGAGCCAACATAGGTGTTTTTTAGCCATTTTTTCTTCAGGGAAGCTTGGAGAGCCATCAGGGCCATGGGGGAAATGGAGCTGCATTAGGCTACACTTCACTATTTTAGGTGAAATAAAAGTAATTCTTAGCTTATTTCTGACTTCTAAATTCATTTTCACAACTAGTTTGGCATGTTTAGGCCTTTTTCTCACTGTATTACCAATTTGAGCATCATAATATATCAAGGACATGCCCATTGAGAGCCTTGAACTTGACAGATGTGGCCCAGGAGGGGTGAACTGCCTCATCATTTTGTTGTGTGTTTATGGTGAATTTATTCTACTGTGTATTTGAGATTCAAGTTGTTAAACAATAAATTTAAATAACATTCCCTCACACTTAAACTCATAAACAATTACCAAGAACACTTTGTTTTACTTGCAAGACCTTACAAACACTTTGCACACTTAATTTAATGGAAATGAATACTTTGAACAACAGTACAAATAATTTCATTTTCCAATCAATAAGGAGTAGGTTTAAGAGTTGCAGGGATAGAATTATAGACACTATTATACCTAGTGTAGTAATCCTGAACTAACTCATTTGGAGCTCTTTTTAATGCATCAAATTCAGATAATATTTGAAGGGGGTTATTTTTATTTTCCCATTTATTCAAAAATATCCTATGAAATATAGCTAAATTATTTATGCTACCAGCAACTAGATATTTAAACCGTTTCTTTACTTCTCTAGTCAAAGTTTATGCAAACAGTCTCATTTGAACATCTGAGTCATCTATTTCATAAATTTCAAAGAAGTCTGTTACTTTAGTTATGTGTTGTTGAGCAGTATATTGTGTAGTACCATAAAAAAATGGTATTTTGTTTGGATAATATTGAGGCATGTCATGCAACTGTTGAGGTAAGACAAGGGGAGCATACCTAGCAGCCATGGCTAAAAGCTTAGTTTGACTAGGAGGTGTAGTAGAAGAACTTGGAGCTGTGCTGGAAATGATAGCTGATGAACTAAAAACTGTACCAGAAGTACTGGGAAATGATATTGGGATATGAGTGGAACTACTAGGAAATGAGAATGATGTATTTTCAAAATCAGAAGGTAAACTAGTGGGTGCAGTGGATGAAGTGGATGGTGGAAAAAGTATTCTAGGCTGGACAAGCAGTCTAGGGATAAATGTATCTGTGGATGAGTTGGTAGTGGTATATATATGAAGTAACAACATACAGAGATGAATCTACAATTGGTATTAATGTGGTGTGTAATTGAGAAACTGGAGGTTTATTTGCATAAGTAAAAAATTGAGCTAATTCAATAGCTTCATCAATATCTTTAAGAATTGTCAGATTAATTTCTTCAACTTTATTCTGATATTCAACTTTCTTTGATTTAGATCTTGATGTAATAATTTTCTATTTTGTATTCAAGAATGAAAGAAAAGAAGGGTCTACAACAGTAGTTTTTAAATCATTTTCAGATTTTCTTTTAAATAAGGAATGCTCAAATTTCAGATCAAAATCAATATCTTACAGACTAACTAATTCTTGAGGTAATGAATTGACTCTTATTAATGATACTTTAGCTTCTAAGTTTTCTATTTGTTTCTTATTTTTTCCAATTCGGTCTGGGTTATCTACTATGACAACAAGCTTAGGATTCAGGTTAGACCTGGTATAGTAGGTTTTCCTAGAAGCCAGAATTAGAATTTTTCAAAACCTACAACCTATAAAATAATCTTGAAATAAAAATATGAATAAAATAATTTTCCTTCAAGAAAATTTTATGACTGAGGATTGGTTAAGTTCCCTAGTATGGTCACCAATATGTTATCACTCAGTAATTTCTCCAGATTCAAGAAAGAAATAGTTCGAGGTAACCACAAACCTAATCCAAACTCTAGGATCTAGCCTTCCTAGGGTTCAAAGAGGGCTCCCTCTTCAAAGTTTAACTTTGTTTTGATTTTGATCCAGGTGGATATTGGTGGCCACCCACCTATTCCACTTGGGCCCCCACCATTGTCTCTTTTAGTTTTTCAGTTTCGGCATAATTTACTATTTTTAGCAGTTTTTCGGGTCCTGAACTTCCGGAGCCATTTTGAGGCCCTAAACGACGTTTTTTGGGCATCACACCTCCAGCGAATATCATTCATTCCATTTCAAAATGATATTCATGTTGAAAGTTGTAGTCCTTAGATAAAGCTTTCTAATGATGTATCATGTGCGTCAAATGGAGATAGTATGCCAAAGTTACGTCCCTGGGAAGTTGAAACACCAATTTACCCAAACGGGGCCCATAGTTTTGGCGCTTCATCTCCTAGGGTTAGGTTTTTGGATGTTTAGGATTCTCCATTATTTCTCAATAATAAATAGGCCCTCGAGCCTCATTGTAACTCAGTTCAGAGGCCTGTAGCCGCCACATCTCTTCTCAGAGATAGCTACCAGTGCCCTAGCTAGTTTTATTTCCATTCCGTCTGTAAGCAAATTTCAGTTCTTTGATATTAATGAAATGAAGTGTTATTTCCGCTGCATCTCTGTATTTATGGTTATGTGTTTATTCTGTTGCGTTCCTGCATAAATCCGGATCAGTGGTATCAGAGGGGTCTGCTTTTTCTCGATCCTTCTTTGCATGTCCCCAACGAGGCCGGGGTATAAGGAGCTAGGGCTTGATCTGGTGGAACCTTTGCAAGATCAGCCTCGCAAACCTCGACGGACGCCCATGGGGGACGAAAAGAAAGATGAGAGAGCAGGAGATCCTATCAAAATATTGCTCGAGGAGGCCCTCGAAAAACAAAGGAACACGATGATGGATAACTTTGCTCAGATCCTTCAACGGCTGCCCACCGGTGGCGCATCTGCATCCAACAGCCACTTTGGAGGTGCGACTCCTTTTAAGGTACAAGTAAATTTTGACATCCCCATATTTGAGGGTCAAATAGACGCAGATGCCGTAGATAGATGGTTGAATCTATTAGAAGGATATTTCTCTGTTCATGACTTTTCAGACCGGGAGAAGATTATTTTTGCACTCCTCAAAGCTACCCCCCATGTTAAGGACTGGTGGGAAACCTACCGTGAGAACAAGGACCAGACAGAACCCTCTCTGTTCTCGGCCGTACCAACTTGGAATTCTTTCCGAGACGCCGTCAAGGAACAGTACTATCCCGTGGGGAGCTATGAGGACAAGTACATACAATGGACCACGCCGCGACAACAAAGGGATCAAGATGTGCATGAGCTGACGAATCTGTTCCATACCCTGCGCACAAAGTTGGGTATCAAAGATTCAGAGAAACATTTGGTGCTAAAGTATCGCAGCTATCTGCACAGATACATTCAGGAGGAAATGGAGTTCCTCGAAATCTCCTCGCTTGGTACGGCATACCGGTATGCTGCCAAGATTGAGCAGAAATTCAAGCAGAAGAAGCGAGACTTTGGATCTGCGAATCAAAAGCAAGGGAAAGGTGCTTCCAAACCGCAGAACAAAGGACCGAGCCAAGGCATGGCGGCTAAGGACAACTCATCGAAGCCACAAGAAAAGAACAACACCGCAAAGCCAAAGAAGGACACGGGAAAGTGGTGTGAGTTCCATAAGAGCTCCACTCACAACACAAGTGAGTGTCGGGCCAAGCAGTCGCTAGTGGCCGAGATGAGGGCTTCTGAGTCAGATGCATGCTCCGACTCCGAATCAGAACCTGAAAAGGGAATGAAAAAGGGAAACATATTATTGATGCGGAGCCCAATGCCACTGTTGCCACTACAAAGATCCAGAAGGAGGAACCGGAAGATCCAGAGGAGGAGGAACGTCTCTTCCACTCCCAGATGTGGGTAAAGGGCTCCCCTGTACAGTTCATTGTTAAAAATGGGAGCCAAAAGAACCTTATTTCAGTAGACGCCGTGAAGTGTTTGGGCTTGCCGACCACAGCTCACCCACATCCATACACCATTGGGTGGCTTCACCAAGGACGAGATCTCCGCATCAGCCAGCAGTGCCGCCTTCCCTATAGCATCAAGCCCTTCACGGATGAGGTATTATGTGATGTTGCTCCTATTGATGTTTCTGATGTATTATTAGGACAACCATACTTGTGGAAGCGCCATGCTGTGTATGAGTCTCGACCTCATGCTGTCATTGTTACTTTGGGAAATAAGTTGTACAGGATACCAGAGGTACCACCTCCTACGGCTATCTCTTTGGTTACTGCAAAACAATGCAATAAGCTCGTTTCCCAAACTAGGAAATTCGTTTTCCTGATGATCCGCCCCCAGGGCAAGAAGAAGACTGTGGCCACGACCTCCAGACATGGCTCCTCTGCACGACAACAACTAATGGATAAGGTTGTGGAGGAGTACGGGGACATCTTCACCTCACCCACAGGGGTTCCTCTGCACTTTCAGGTCAAGCACCCGATTGATCTGACCCCAGGTGCACCGCTACCCAATGGATCGATCTATCGACGCTCTGTTATGGAGAATGGTGAAATTAAGAGGCAGATTCAGGAGCTGTTGCAGAAAGGTCGCATCAGACCAAGTTCATCGCCCTGTGGGAGCCCGATCGTGTTGGTACAGAAGAAGGATGGGACGTGGAGACTCTGTATTGACTATCGGGCGCTGAACAAGATCACTGTTCGGAATAGGTACCCAATCCCACAGATTGATGACCTTCTGGACCAAATCAAAGGTGCAAAATATTTCAGCAAGATTGACTTGAAGTCTGAGTATCACCAGGTACCAATTGAACCCTCTGATGTGTGGAAGACTGCCTTCAAAGCCAAGGAAGGCTTTTTTGAATGGCTAGTCATGCCTTTCGGGTTGACAAATTCTCCTGCAACCTTCATGAGGATGATGGACGACATCTTGTGGCCATTCACCAACTCATTTGTAGTGGTGTACTTAGATGACATTCTGATCTTCAGCAAGACTTGGGAAGAGCACCTTCACCACATCCGACAGGTCCTCCAAACACTGCGGCAACACAAGTTGTGTGCCAATTTGGAGAAGTGCACGTTTGGCATGAACCAGGTTCATTATCTGGGATACATTATTGATGAAAGGGGGGTGCATGTGGATCCAGCCAAGATCCAAGTCATTCAGGATTGGCTAGCCCCAACCACTATAACAGAGCTTCGCAGCTTTCTGGGTCTTGCTAATTTCTACCATAGATTCATGTTGGGATTCTCTCATATCACTTGGCCCTTGAGTCAAGTCACCAAGGGAGGAGCGAGAGCAAAATTCTTTTGGTCAGAACCTCAACAGAAGGCATTCACATAATTGAAAAATCGCCTATGTTCTGCCCCAGTGCTCACATTACCAGACTTGCAACAGCCATTTGAGATCGAGATAGATGCCTCTGACTATGCTATTGGGGTAGTTCTTACTCAACAGGGAAATCCAGTGGCATATCACAGTGAGACATTGTCTGAGACAGTTCGCAAGTATCCCACCTATGACAAAGAAATGTATTCCATTGTGCAAGCCTGTCGACAATGGAAGAATTACATTTTGGGGAAGGAAACAATCATCCACACAGAACTCCAGTCCCTGCAGTTCATATACACACAAGGGAAGTTGCAGAATGATCGCCATCAGAAGTGGTCCACATATCTGCAACGGTTTCATTTGAACATCAAGTACAAGAAGGGTAGCACCAATAATGTTGCAGATTGCCTCAGTCGACCACTAATCGTGGCACTCATCACCGTGCTCAACTCTTGTGGGCACGAGAATTATGATTGGCCACTTCTCTATGAGAGTGACCCAGAATTCGGCCACACTTACAAGGCACTCTTGGGGGGTACGCAAGTTCCAAATTTTCACCTCCAAGATGCACTTTTATGTCACCTGGTACACCTTTTTGTTCCTTCAAGCGAGCGTGCCAAGATGATATGGGAAGCACACTACAGTCGAGTCGCTGGGCATTTCGGGGTCGAGAAAACAGTAGCAATACTACAGAAGTATTTCTATTGGCCGAACCTTCGAAAGGATGTCAAGAAGCACATTAGATCCTACACTGCTTGTGCCATTGCCAAACTGACCATCAAGAAGCAAGGCCTATGTACTCCACTACCTACCCCTAGTCGACCTTGGGAATCCATCTCCATCAATTACATGTCGGGCCTACCTTCTACTAAGAATGGAAATGACTATGTTTTCGTGGTCGTTGACAGATTCTCGAAGATGGCCATTATGGCGGCCTGTAAGAAGAATATCACAGCAGAAGCCACTGCTAAACTCTTCTTTGAACGAGTGTGAGTGCACTTTGGGATCCCACAGTCTATCATATCAGATCGAGATAGCAGGTTCCTCATCACATTTTGGTCCAGCCTCTGGTCAATGTTGGACACAAAGCTCACCAAGTCCACAGCTTTCCATCCCCAAACAGATGGCCAGACAGAGGTCGTCAACAGAATGATTGTACACATTCTGCGCATGTAAAATTCAAAGCATCCACGCACATGGGACAAGAGCCTCCCTTATGTACAACATAGTTATAATCGGGCTCTCCACAGTTCAATCGGCCATAGCCCCTTTCAGGTGGGCTTGGGATTCCAGCCACTATGTCCCATTGACGTAGCCATGCCATTTGCAGCTGCTCAGGCCAATTCAGCTCATGTCCAGTCTGAAGTTGACAAAGCAAGTAACTTCATCGAGCGCATTCAACACATCCGCCAACAGGTTCATGATATATTGGATAGAGCCAATGCGAAGTACAAACATCGCCATGATCAACACCGGGTGCCACAAAACTTCCAGGTGGGCGACAAAGTATGGCTACATTTGCAGAAGGAGCGCCTCACTGGACCCCACTGCAAGCTCCACCCGCTCCGATACGGGCCGTACACCATCACCAAGGCTGTAGGGAACAATTCCTTAGAGCTTAGTATTCCTCCATTCCTTGGTTTTCACCCAGTCTTCAATGTGGATCGCCTTCATCCTTACTTCCCACCTCTACTGGACACCTCAGACATTGCAGAACAAATCACACCAACAGAGTTAAACCCAGACTGCATGGAAGAGGCCACCAAAGATTGTATCATGGACATGAAAATCAAGAACACTCGCCAACAAAAGATCCAACTGTATCGGGTTGTCAAAGCTGGCCAACTCCTGCACCAAGGAAAGTGGTTCACCAGGGACCAAGTTCAGTAGAAATTTCCTCATCTCATGGAGGAACTTAACGCAATGGGGACCATTGCTTCCTAATGGGGGAGGAATGATCCAGGTGGATATTGGTGGCCACCCGCCTATTCCACTTGGGCCCCCACCATTGTCTCTTTTAGTTTTTCAGTTTTGGCATAATTTACTATTTTTAGTAGTTTTTCGGGTCCTGAACTTCCGGAGCCATTTTGAGGCCCTAAACGACGTTTTTTTGGCATCGTGTCTCTAGAAAATATCATTCTGTTCCAGAATGATATTCATAGTGAAATTTTTAGTCCTCAGATAGAGCTTTCTAATGATGTATCATGTGCGTCAAACAAATATAGTATGCCAAAGTTACGTCCTTGGGAAGTTGAAACACCAACTTACCCAAACGGGGCCCATAGTTTTGGCGCTTCATCTCCTAGGGTTAGGTTTTCAGATGTTTAGGATTCTCCATTGTTTCTCAATAATAAATAGGCCCTCGAGCCTCATTGTAACTCAGTTCAGAGGCTTGTAGCCGCCACATATCTTCTCAAAGATAGCTACCAGCGCCCTAGCTAGTTTTATTTCCATTCTGTCTGTAAGCAAATTTCATTTCTTTGATATTAATGAAATGAAGTGTTATTTCCGCTGCATCTCTATATTTATGGTTATATGTTTATTCTGTTGCATTCCTGCATAAATCTGGATCAGATTTATAATATTAGGCTAGTTATGAAAGTAAAATTTGGTTTTGGTTTAAAGGGTTTGGTGGGAAAAAATCACTTGGAGGTAAGATAGAGAGAAATATACTTATCCATTGGGCTATGGGGTCTAAATCAAACTAACAACACTAGAAATCAAGGCCAAAAAGGTACAAATATATTCAGGGCAAGATAGATAACCCTCAAAGATTTGGGAAAGTGGTTTTTTGTGAGGTGGTGTGACCAGGATAAAGGGCACTTAAGGATCCTTTGATATGGAAAATGGAAGTAGAAGGCAGAGGTCAAATGGGAGAAGGAGAAATTAAGGGTTCCTTGCACCGGAAATTAGAAGAAAACATTAAAATGACAACTAGTTAAAGACATGGAGTACTTGACTAATCCTGTAGTAATACTCCTAGTTACACATTCAGACAGAACAAACATAAAACGAATGCATGAAACTTAGAAAATGAAATATTGACAAGTAGGAAGTACTTTACTCATTAGCTTATCACAGGGATCCTGAATTATGATGCCAGTCAACTTTCCTAGTCTATTACTTCGAATTCAAACACACAATAGCCTCCAATGTTCAACAAAAATGTCTATAGTAATTCCAACAATTTTATTCCACACTGAATACTTCTAAAATTGAATTATTTATACAAAAAGTATTACAAATATCCTAGAAGAGTTCTAGGAATAACTTTAGGAAAAAGAAAATATCATTACATAATAAAAGGGATAGCTGCTTAACAAATCAGCAAGCTGTCCTCTTTTATCCAAAATAAATAGAAATGTTTGGTTAACAAGGAGCTTTTGGCTGCCTATGTGTCATGCTTGCTGGCTGTTAGATATTTTCATGCATTTGACTTGCCTTCGCTGATACTCTTTCCTGCTGATACTCTTTAAATTGATGCTCTTTAACACTGATATTCTTTGACCATTTGTTTTACTGTTTTACTGCTATAAAATTATCTTTTAGCAATAAAAAATCAGCAAACTATCTTTTCATTTTATCTTTCTTTTGACTGTCTCTAGGTAAAATTTTCACTGTTTTTACCTTCTATCTTACATCAAATCTGTGAAAGTTTGCCAATCTTCTGCTTTTGGAATTTGGACATTTTTCAGCTTCCTGAATTTTTCATCAGCCATTGTGTATCTTGCAAAAGTAGGCTTGATAACAAAGAGGTGGTTAATTTCATGCTATAGAAAGAATAAATCCTCAAAATACTGAAGTAAAACTTTTCCTGTAGGAGTGTCTTGTGGTAGTTTCTTGTTTACTTGCTCTTTAGTAAACTCCCTAGTCTTTTTATCATAGTCCTTTTGTGGCATAAGTTTCTCATTGAAAAAATGTATGTCTGGTAAGCCTCTTTGTCTTAAATTTGTATACTTTACCATAAATATAGTTATGGCAAGGTTCATTGTTTCACACTTTTCTTCAAGATTGTTCATTAAGTTCATTTTAGTGACAACCTTCCTAATTTGCAAGATTGTCTCTGTCCTGTCTAATATTTTCAATTCTCCAAGTTCCTCCCTGTTCTTGTTGTTTAGAAATGTAATGAGTTTTAAATCCTGTGCAGGCTTATCAGTCAACTCATACTTTGCCTTTTATATCTCTGTTTGGGCTGCTAATAACAATTATTTCTGCTCATATATAACCTGAATTGAAGGCCATTGATTATGAATGGCTTCAATGATGTTAGTCCATAGATGATTTTTAATGTATGAGATCTGCTCTATGGAAGTCAATTCTTTTTGTAAATTCTTGAGCTGCTCTCCCAATCTGGGTGCTTTTTGCTCATGAGTTATGGCATTGTTCTGAGCTTTTTTATTTGCACTCTTAAGATTTTCAATCATCTTATTCAGTTTTTTTATTTCATCTGTCTTCAAAGAGATCTCTTCCATGGCTTTGAAAATCTGGCTGGCTTCATCTATTTGATGTACATTTGTGGTAGAAGATTCTGTAGCTGAAATGGTGGCTGAAGTCACTGGCACTGCAGTTTCCAGTGGGCCCTTTGGTGCTAATTTCTCTCCTAAAGTAGAAGGCACTGCTGTAGTAATCACTGGGATGACTGTAGGAATTGTAGGAATTTCTGGCTCTTTTACAGTCTCTCTTTCTTGGACTAGTTTGTCCATTTGTGTTTCCATCTCCTTGATTTGTGCTGTCAATTGAAATATGAGCTTCGTCATTTCTTCTTTTTCACTTTGATCCCAAAGAATTTCCTTTGTTTGTGGATGCTCACTTTGAGGAAGCTTAAGCTGTTTCCTCAAAGCTGCTATGTCTTCATTCTTTTTCTGACCAATATTTATGCCGCTTGGGTGTTTGAGGGACCATATCGCACCTGTAAAACTAGTTCCTCTAAGGCTTTGATCCTTAGGTCCTTGGCATGAAGTGATGCTTTATCCATCTTCATCCGATCTTGCATATTAAGTATGGTATTTTGAAGTTTATTGGCACTCATTTCTTTGGTTTCCACTATAGAATACAACATTTTAGAGGTCTGTCTGTGGAACTCAATCTGGTCCAGCTCATGAATATTTTCTGTGTCTACCTCAAGGTCTACCTTTTTATAGTCTGATACTATTTTGGGTGCTGAGGTAGTAGGCTATAAAAATGACATCATCATTTTATTGTCGGAATAATCAAATGCTAATAATAATCTATTCTGATTGCCAGACTTCTGTTTCAATAATTGAGAGTATATTTATGTCTTTATCTCCTCATTTTTCTGCTTAATTTTCTTGTACTTCTCTTTGATGTCAAAGTCCTTTTCCTCATCTAGCTGTGAGGAAGGGGCTTCCATGCTGTGTTGTTTCTCAATCATCTATGTTTCATTCTGGTTTACTAGTTTTTCATTTTGAATTTCCATAAGTGTTTCATTGATTATGGTTGTTGCTATATCATCATTGGTCACTGAAGCATCTGTCTCTTCAATATCAATTGTTAATTTCTCCTTATCAACTAAACTGAGCTTAGGCCTTTTGTTATAGATTATTTTAAACTTAGTCTCAGTTGTTGTCTCTACTGTGTAGCCTCCTTCTTCCTTGAATATTTTACTTGATGTTTCTGGCTCCCTGACAACTTCCAATGCTTGTGTTGTATCTTGTTGGCTTGCTACCTCTTTCAAGGTGTTTTCAATCCATTCCACTTGATTGGAAATTTTTTCTATTTCAGGTTTTGACTCATGGATAAAGGGTGTTAATTTACATTTGACCCTTAGTTTTCTTAAGATCCCTTGTGGATCATAATTCCATGAAAAACTCTCTTCAAATCTAAATTTGGATAGCTTCTTTGTCACTTCCTTCTCAAAATCTTTGTGGTTGATTATGCACGGCCCAACTTGATTCTTTAACTTAAACTGGGTCTTCTTCTTGGCTGCCATAAATTGAGTTGAATTTGAGTTGAGAATCTGTCTAAGATATTCTAATGAAAAAATTCTCATACACACATGCTTGGGCAATTTGCAGGGTAACAAGTTTGACCCAAAAATCCTTAATTCAGTGTGTTTTTCATAGAGGTACCAATCCCAAACCTTGTTTGGCTCTGAAAGCTGTAAAATTATTTTCATTTCTTCACCGATCCTTGGCTACTCTGATTTATTCAATATGGTCATTGCTGGATGCAAAAATAGCTCCAAAAACTCTGAATAAGTGAAATCCTTACATTCTTGTCTCAGTAATGAAGTCCAAAAAATAATTGACAGAGGTTTTCCCTCTACATCCATTTTTTGCAAAGTGACTCGAAATTTGTCTGCTTGAAAGAATACAAACAAATGAAAAAGATAAGAAGTATATCTGAATACTCCTCCTGTGGGTAATTTAGTCAACTGTTAGTGGATGGTATCTTCTATATAACCAACATAGTAAAAAATGACTGATGGAGGTTGGCCAAGAGACATGGTGGACAAGAAACCAAGAAAAGATTCATCAGTATACTCATTTGTAAAATATCCTAGTATAAAAGAGAGCATAGAGATAATATTTCTAGAACCTCCAGGAAATTTAGCTGTGGAGTATGGAGGATTTATCTTTGGAATATCAACATGAGAAGGCATAAAATTCTGAAATATCATGAACCTTTTAGGGAAATATAGGCCAAGGTATAGCTGAGTTAAGGTCTATATAGACAAGGGGAGTGCCTGGGGATCAAGTTTTAATTGAAGCATTTGATTAATTGACTGGGTTGTAATGGTAAAAAGTATTTCTTTTTCTGCATTCACTATAGCCCTTTGATCTGGCTCATAGTATTTCTGACATAGTCTGATGAGTTCTTGACCAGGATGAGTCAATGGGACTATATACTTAGGTAAATGGGTTTCCAAAATTGGAATATCATCTTTGTCTAGATATTTTTCATAACACCAGTTGTGTATATATAGCAAATTAAACTCAATAACAGGGTCTGCAATTTTATAGTCAAGATCAATCAAAGGAATGCTTTCAGCAGCAACCACAGGTGGTTGAAGGGGGTTTACTGTTATAGCAGATTTGGTAGTGATGGCTGGGGTAGGCTTAGGGGCTTTAGATCCCTCAGATTTGGCTGCTTTAGATCCTTCATGTCTACTGGTGTTCTATTTTTTAGGCATTTTGAGGTAAATACTGTAAGATTAGACTGTTTACAGGAGTTTTTATATTAAACAGAGAGGAAACTGAGCAATTTAGGCTAAGGATGGCATCTTTTGGGCTTTTTTCTCAATTAGGTCTTTATGAGGATATAAAACTGGCATAAACAGAAAACATGGGCTTTTTGAGTGTGTTTTGGCTGAGAAAATACGAATTCAGGGTAATTCATAGGTTTTAGCCATTTAGATCCTTGAATTTTATCCTTAGACTATGAAATTTGAGGAAATTGGCTTTAAAAAGTCTTGCAATAGAAAACAGGGTTTCTTGGGAAAAATTTGCCAGGGTTTGGCCCTTTTTTTGGGTATTTTTAGGCAATTTTCTTCAGTGAATTTCTCAAATTAAAGGTTTGGTTCTATTAAAGATGTTTAAAACTGAATTCCCAGGTTTGAATTGTCGGGAAATACCTTAATAATGCAGGTATTTGGCTCTTGGAAGGTTTTCAGATGATCTTGGCTGATTTTGAGGTCTTTAACGGCTTACTGGAGCAGCGAATATCTTTTCAGTCAATCTTCAATGGTAGATTTCAGTAAAATACTGAGGTTGTGGGCATAAAATGACAAGCAAGGGATTGAAAAGGCTTAACACAGTTGAGAGGAGCTATTTCAGAGTTCAAAAATGCGAATACACATAAAAAATAGTTGTATCAAAGGTTTTAACCTTTTGATTTAATGTTCATTAACTGTCATTGAATGCAAGTCTCGTCAAAGGCATGAGGCAGTTTCGGGATTTGAAATGAAACCGGATAGTGGTTATCGCATGCAATTTTGGCAGTAAGCGGGTTTCCTTAAAATGAGTGTGATCAAATAAGAAATCGACACATCAAGGAGGGACAAATGGGCAATACTGCCTATCTCACGCTCGATTTGGGGTTAGGCGGATGATTGCTTTGTGCACACGATATCACATTTGGACCGTTGGATCTTGATATCAGGTGCGAAGGGTTGAGATCAAAAGGAAATCTTCAACTTAAGGAAAGGTGGGACTGGGGTTTGTATGGGGCTTGGCGGTTTAAAAAATGGATATGGGTGAAAGGTTTTATATATGCATTGCAAAGGTGCTGACTTTTGCATGGTGGGGGTTAACGTCTTTTGAACCTTATAAAAGATTTAATTCGATTAAAAAACTTAGGATATATGCTGAAGAGCGGGATTAAATATGTTTGGTTAGGTCATAGGTAATATGCCCTAAATGAAACACATTAGTGCAACTTTTTATTTTATATAGTATTAAAAATTTTGAATGGTTTAATAACGATAGGGGGCGGGGTATTTATTTAGTGTTAGTTTTAGACCAAAGGGCATTTTATCTGGATTTTTTATTTGACATATGGGTAATAACTTTGGTCTAAAATCTTTATAATAGTGGGTTTTGGGGGTATTTAGATATAGGGAATTAAATAAGTAGGATAAGGTATTATTTAGGGATTTAATAAACTAAGTTAAAATTTAATATGAAAAGGGGAATGTAATGCACATAAAAATACATAAAATGACTAAGTAAAGTGTAAAAAGTAAAGCAAATCTTGTCTTTTTATCATTTCACCAATACTTAGTATAAAGTATTTTTGAGGGTTTTTGTATGTTTCTGAATGAATGGAAGTTAATTAGATGGGTTTATCTGCTTAATTAAATAAGAACGAGTCTGTACTTATTAAAGGAGTTATAATGTATGAATGAGATATGAAATAATTATGAATGGGGATTTAACATAAGAATTTAATATTTTCAACTAACCAGTCATCGAGCCTTGGGTCTGGTCCCAAAAAAAGTCAGAGAAATGCTCTAAGCCTGTTTGAATGATAGTTTAGAACACTAAATACCTAAAGGGGAGGGGAAATTAGTGATTTTTCCCAATAATCATTTATTACATGCTTTCTCCACTTCTTTCTACCTACCCAGCCTTATTTTAACATTTTCTCTTCATTTGTCAGGCGCATTTAGGCTAACAACCTTGAAACATTTATACTTTTAAAGCATAAACTATCTAAATCTACCTTATTTCATCCGAGGGATTAGATTAAACTAATGAGCTCATCATTATTCTTTACCTATCTACTTATTTGTCAGGATTAAACTGTCTGACAAATCTTTATTCTCTATCTAAAACTAGAAATTGAAAACATGACAAGTTAAGATTAAACAATTTAAATCATCATGGATTATGGCAATTATTGACACTCTACCATAATCATTTATTTTGCAGAAAAAGTAAAACGTAGTGGCATCTGGACTTGCTCACTTTCAACTCTTATTTTTATCTCTTTTTTCTTATGGGGTCTCTATTTTTCAAAGTCCTTTGATTTTTATTTTAGGACTTTTACCCTCTTTTTGATTTTTATTATTTTTAATTTTTTCAAAATATGGGAAAACAACTTGCAGAAAGCAAGGTATGTACATATTTACAAGACTATAAAAGTCAATTCAAAAATTATGAATCCTATTATTATAGGACCCTAACAGGCGGAACTAACAGTTTCGTTGTCCTCACTACCTCCTAGTGGTAGTTCTTTCCGGGATGTTTCTTTTGAAACTCCTCAGTCCACTAGGTCTGCTGAGTTCTCACAGCCTATTCTCCTATATGTCTTGCCTCTTGCTACTCTATCTCCTCCTGAAGAGCTAGTTGAGTTTAACTGGCCTCCTTCTAGTGCTTGGTCTGGTTTTGGGGAAGAAGGAGATTTTCCTCCTCTTACGTCGGGCTCGCTATTTTTTTCTATTGCTGTGCCTCCTAGTCCCCGTATTCTTTTCGAAGATCTTACGGTGGAGTCAGACATGGACTCGTCTAGTCCTGTTGGTAGTGAAGGAATACCTGTTTCTACAGGAGAATATCAGCTTTTTTTGGAAGATGTCCCTCATGTTTCTACTCAGTTTTCTCCACCATCGGTGTCACTTCCACTTGGATATAGGTCCTTGAGTCAGATTATGTCCGATGTTACCTCCATTGAAAAATCTAGTACAGTAACTCCTCCTTAGAGTTCGGGCCTACCTTCGTCAGGAGTATCACCTTCAATACCTGTTTCTTCGGTTATTGTGAAATCTATTCTAGTCCAACCGACGGTCTATGTGGCTTCATCCACACCGGTTGTTACCGATCAGTTGTCAAGATATTTTCACACTTGCATGTCTATTTTTCTCAATCCTACGTGGCCTATTAATCCTCGCCTAGGTAGATCACAAACTCGTGCCATGGAAACCCCATCTAACTCTACCACGCATATCGTTTCTACCTACGTGTTTGATGAGAATATGTTGGATATACATCAATGTTATTCTCCCTCGACGGAGGCCACGCCTACTTCTAGTTCTCTTTCCACTACCCCCATGATTCCTGGCAGTCTTAATTTTGAAGAATATATGTTGGTTGTTCAACAACAGAGCTCTTAGGGTTCCCAGTAGCCCTAGGCTCCTAGTAATCCTCTTTTTCATCACTATGATGCTGTAGGTACCCATGTTTATTCATTTCTGCTTCATTATGATGAGCATGGAAATCCTGTTTATTTGCCTCCTACTGATCCTCATCAGACCGTTTCTCATTTTGGACCTACCTTGCCTGTGGAACCCTCTGGCTTGCAAGGAAAACCCTCTATGGGACAACCTTTAGCTCAACAGGGCCCTGCCTTTGGTACACAGGGAAAACCATATGGTCCACAAGGCCAACCTTTACAAGGAAAACCTTTGGTCCAACACGGACAACCCTCCGGTCTTTCGGGTCAACCTCCGAATCCACTGGGACTATCTTATGCTCCTCGGGGGCATATATACCCACCACAGGGACAACCTGTTGCACCAAAACAACAACCACATGTTCAGTATGGCCAAAATTTTGTTCAACTAGGATAACCCTATGGTCCTTCTCCGGGTCAACCTGGTTATCAGGGACAACCTGGTCCATCGCAACCATCGGGTCAACCTTTCCCACAAGGCCAACCCAGTGGCCCTCAGTACTCGGTTCAACTAGCTCAGCAAATGATTCAACCTGCTCCTCAGCCGATTCCATCATTCCAGCAGGTAGTTCTACATGTCTATAGTCAACTGAGTTTTCCCGCTCAGCAGCCTGCTCAACCTACTCAGCCGGGACCACCTGCTCAACCGCAAGGCGCTTAATACCCTGAAGGTTCATATCAACCGGTATATAGTGCGCCCTAGGTTACTTACACTCAAAATACACCTATATGTCATCAACCTCAAAGCCATGTTTATATTCCATTGTAGACTCCTTATACTACTCAGCAAGGACCTCAGTGGTCTACTTCAACTCAGTATCCTAGTCCTCAACCCCAGTATCAACCGAATTATCCTGGTTCTAATCCCTATGATCTGAACCCTCTAGGACAGAATGTATGGGGAAAAAATCCTGCTCGAACTGGGTGGAATGTACATACAGGTCCTTATCAAAGACCTCCGATGGCTTTCAATACTCAATTACCATTTCTTGTTATGTTGGAATTACTTGATGTGTCAAAATTGACAAACGATCCCATTCTTCATAACCCATATTGGCCTCCAGTTCTGACCAATATTCTTGGTGATTGTCCTAAATTTGAGGGCAAGTCTGGAAAATAATCCCAAGCGCATGTTATAACCTACCATTTATGGTGTTCCTCTAACTCTTGGGTTGACGATTCTATTAGACTCCGTCTTTTCCAACGAAATATTACTGGTGCCGTTGCAAAGTGGTACGTTGAGCTATCTGGTGGTGTCTTCTAAGATTTCAATTCTTTAACCATGGCATTCCTTACACATTTTCAGTTACCAGTCCATTATGATATCGGGACACACCTCCTCACTTCATTGAAACAGGACCAAGCTACTCATATCTCAGATCATATTCATGAGTGGCGATGTTGTTGTCGCATGATCAAATTTGAAATTCCTGATCAGCTTTTGACTCATTGGTTCACCACTTCCTTTGTCAATCAGATCGCCAAAGACATAGCTATGGGGGAATGTGTAACCGAGGAACAAGCCATTGCTTACGCTCAGTACCTTGATCTTGTATACTCTCAATCTGGTGCATTATATGATATTTTGCCTAATGCTCCCCAACCTAGAAATTCTAAACCAACAGCGACTCCATCCGTCGATGGTATTATTGGTTATGTGTCTCAAACTTCTTAGAAGTCTTGATCTTCAAACTCTGGGAAGCCGAAGTCCGCTTCTTCCCATAATGTTGCTTCTCAGTCTACTTCGAATTCTGGTAAATCCACAAAATTTAATGTCGTTCAGGCCAATCCTATGGATAATGCTTATAAAGGTAAAAATAAGGGTAAAGGTAAGGCCAAAGCTGATACCCTGAAACTAGATTCTCAGAAACCTCGTGCTGGCGATGGTTCTCAACACAATCCAAAGTACGCGTGTTTGATTTGTGATGAAGAGCATTTCACCAAGGATTGTCCTCAACAGTTCGAAGTGAGCTGATTGCTCAAGGGAACCCAGGGAACTCCGACCATTCTTAAAGAACCTTTCCCATCTTAGGAGACTCATATGGTAGAGCAATCTTAGTCCTCTGCCCCATTTGGCTCTCAAGTGTTCATGATGAATGGTTCTACAACCATTTCTATTGCTACTCGGTCGAAAGATTATACTGTCTCGCATCAGGCTATGGGAAAGGAGATCGCTGATGGTCCTCCTCCTCCACCTGTTACTGGCCGTCTTGAAAATGAAAGGCCCAATGCTAAATCCATTGTGCGACCACCTTCCGAAGGTGTACTTCACAAGTCTTCTTATAATCTTAACGCCCATGCTGCTCACCATTACAATATTGTTGAGGATTTGGCTTAGGCACCATCTGCGATGTTCATGTTAGAAGTACTTTAGCGTTGTCCATCGCAGCGAAGAGCTTTGTTATTTGCGATTGGTGGGGTTGATCCTGTCGATACTAGTCTTCTTGCTTTCGATCTAGAGAATTTTGTTCCACAACTTCTGCATTAGATTGCGCTCATTATTCAAGTTTTTATTAATGGTCTCGACATCCATCGAGAATTTGTGGACGAAGGTGCATCAATCTATGTCATGTCATCTTCATGTTGGAAAGCTATTGATTCTCCAGCCCTGAATTCATCACCCGATTCCCTAGAAGCATTTGATGGAAGAGAATTAATACCTTTAGGTGTTCTCGCTAGTTTATCGATTACTTTAAAAGGGAAGACAATCAATGTTGAGGTAGAAGTCGTTGATGCTAAACTCAAATGTAATCTTCTCGTCGGTCATAGTTGGACTCACGCCATGGTGTGTGTTCCGTTCACTCTCTTTCGTGTTCTAAAATTTCCACATGAAGGAAAGATTGTTACAGTTGATCAATTGTATTTCTTCACCTCTTCTTCCGAGAACAACGTTCCATATGTGGATCATATTCCTACTCCCTATGAGAGCGTAGGGCCTGGTATTTTTAAATATCTTGCCCTCATGGGTATTTTTCCTCTTCCTCCCCCAAATACTATTCTAATCCATATGATCTCTCAGTATGATGACCCATGGATTATTCCTTCACCTGAACATATCAGAGATTCGATGCCTTTGAGTTCGATTGAGATTGATTATTGTGAACTCATCGCTGCTTCGGAACCTCCGTCCTCTGATTATGATCCTTTTAGCATGTCTCTTGACATTTACTCTCAATCCCCCTAGTTTGGCTATTTAGATTTGGATGATCCTTTGAAAGAAGTGTTTCCCTCTGATGAAGCCATCGTGGAAACCATGTCTCTTGAGGATCTGCCGTGGGATGATGGTCATCATCGTTCCTCGTTTATGCCAGATCTCAGGGCCATGTCTACTTGTCTCGAGAATTTCGTATCTCAGGTTCCTTCTCCCCCACTTCAATTTCCTGTTTTGACACATTATGTTTTTACGGAAGATAACTTGAGTAACATTACACAGATGATACCTATTGACATTTCTGTTAAACCGCGAATTGTCAAGAACATTCATATTGGGGTTACTTGTTCTTTTGATGAAGTACAAGTTTATACTAGCCTTTTCCGCGAGTTCCGTGATGTCTTTGCATGGTCTTACAAAGAAATTCCCAGCATAGATCCTAGTATAGTGGTGCATGAAATTCCTACTTATCCCAGTTCGAAACCTGTTTGCTAGCATCTTCGTTTGGGTCACCCTAGAAAAGCTGCTGCCATCAAAGGCGAAGTTGAAAAGCTTCTTAGAGTTAGTTTTATTTATCCGATTTATTTGACAAAATGGGTCTCTAATATTGTTCCTGTAGATAAGAAACAGGGCATTATTCATGTCTATGTTGATTATCATGATATTAATCTAGCTTGTCCCAAGGATAATTATCCTACTCACTTTATCGATCAAATCATTGATGACTGTGCCGTGAGTGAGATATTTTCCCTAATGGACGATTTTTCTAGTTACAATTAGATTAACATTCTCTCGACTGATTAACATAACACTGCCTTTATCTGTCCTTGGGGTACTTTTGCGTATAAGAAGCTCCCTTTTGGCTTAAAGAATGATGGGGATACATTTCAGCGAGCGATGTCATATGCTTTTCATAACATTCATCACATTGTGCAACCTTATCTAGATGATTTTCCCGCTCATTCAGCTAAATTTCTGGACCATCCTGACCACCTTCGTATGATTTTTCTTCATTGTTGACCTTACAACATTTGGCTTAATCGCACAAGTGCATCTTCTACATTGATTCTGGTAGACTCTTAAGGTTTATCGTATCCAAAGACGAAATTCGCCTTGATCCACTCAAGGTTGAGGCTATTATCAATCTCCCCTCTCCCTCTTCATTACATCAGTTGCAAAGTTTGCAAGGTAAGGCTAATTTTCTACGCCGTTTTATACCTAACTATGCAAAAGTGGCTAGAGGATATACGCGACTATTAAAATAGGGCATCCCTTTCTGTTGGGATGAGATTGCTCAAAAGTCTTT